>BQNB010030028.1:0-48881 GCA_026074375.1 Tanacetum coccineum
AAACTGATTCATTAGGTTCAATAACAAAGAACCTAAAAGCCTTGAAATGCTCAGCATATCTAACAAAGATTCATTCAATGCCTTTTTCACCCAAAGTTTTTAGCTTTGGATCAGGGAGTCTTACAACTGCCCTACAGCCCTAAGCCTGAGGTAATTCAGGTTTGATTTCTTTTTAGTCCAGAGTTCATATGGGGTAATCCTATTCCTTTTACTGGGAACCATATTTAATAAATAGCAAGCTGTTAACATAGCTTCATCCCATAACCCTTGACTCAGTCCTAAATAGGACAACATGGAATTAACCATTTCTTTCAGTACTCTATTTCTCCTTTTAGATATACCATTTTGTTGTGGAGTATAGGGAGCAGTCGTTTCATGGATAATACTAGCAGTCTGAAAATACTGAGTATTTGTTAGTATAGATTCACCCTTTGAACAATGATCCGGAGGCTTGGTAAAATGGAAAAGAAAAGTATACATATCATTAGAGAGAAAAAGAAAGAAAAGAGAAGAAATAGAAAAAAGAAGAAGGGAGGAGTGTTTGTGTATGTGTGTGGTTTTAATAGAGAAAAAGGAACCACACACACTCACCACTTTTCAATGTGAACTCTACCCCTCCTTGGATAGTTGTTTTATGAAGGGAGTATTTATAGTCCCGATATCGACTAGCTAAACTAACCCGACCCGACTATAAATGATAAATGTAATTCCGGATTAGTCACCATATTTTAGGGCTAACAATCTTCCCCCAATATGTGGACTTACGGAATTACTTACAATGTTCCTAACAAGTACAAATAACAACGTAATATAGTCTTCCAAAGCACTTCCAAAGCTGAAGTTGTCTTGTGAGTTCTCCTCGTCTTAAACCTTGTATTACCAGCCTGGATCCTTCATTTGTTCTTTACTTGTTCTGAACCATTGTAGTATGCATGAGTTGGATTTAACTTCCCCCCAATTCATGCTGCATGTCTTGAAAAGCTTTATTCATAGACTCCTTCTGAATCGGCTTCCCCTAACCAACATCCCTATCTTAAGCAGATTCTGAAACATTAATGTAGCTTGAACAATCTTCTACTTGTCATCAAAGTGCACAGCGGAATTTTGTAGAAGTCAAACCACACCAACTACCATGACTTTCTTGACATCAGGCTTGGTGGAATATCGTTCAGGGTGCATGCGAGAAATCAACAACTGTTCTTCTCACGTTTGCATAATACTTCATAAACCATACTAAACATTTTAGGGCTAACAAACTTCCCCCTGGAAGTTAACATGGTAACATCAGGTCAATTAAATCCTAGATGTACACATTTTCCCCCATGATGGTTGCGAACTGTCGGAAGCATCATAATGTTAGTGTACGTCCATATACTCGAGAAAGTTTAGTCATAAGCACAATCTTGATAAACAAAAAGAATAATTACCCTCTTGACTTCAGATAACCGTAGAGGAGATGAAAGCAGAATCAAGGAACACTTGGTATAATCAAGGTCTTGTGAATAAAGTTCATCGAAGACTTTGAGATTTTGCTTAGATGTGAAGTATCTTTTCTTGGAATAGCACAAAAAAATACAGTGAGTAGTGCTGAGTACATCTCAACCTTTAAATCTCTCTGGTAACTTACCAACCTAGTATTCTGTAAGCTATTGTTGTGAATCAATTGTGAAGTAAACCGATATTATCAAACTGAAACTGAAGTAATAAATCCCCAATTTGTTACTTAATTTGCACTATTGTTGATTGAAGAACGGTGCAGATGAGATTCTTAAGTACTTATACTCCATCAAAAGTATATGAAGTAACAACACCTCTTGAATTTATCCAACTCCGACATCTGCGGGTGACACTGAGTACTACAAAGTAAACCCCTCTTTCTTTAAGTGATAGTTGTCCAGGTCTTATCCAAACCCACCCATTGACCGTGGTAAACTAGATAATCCAAGTCTTATCATAATTGTATCCGTTCAAGCAAGTCATCATTCGATAGAAATAAATGAATACGTCTCGTGATGAAATAAGTAGCGCCTTTGTGAAATCAAACTTCAATTGCAACTAAATAAGGGATACCAAATCCACTTCGTTAATCACATGTCATTATAATCCATAATCTATAGCCTATTTGTCATTTATGCGTGATCTTTTCAGGATCGTTTTGGGGACTAAGTTGTTGTTGTTTGGTGTGGTTTGTTGTTATGGTTGATTGTGTTTATGAGTCTGATTCTTGATATGTGGTGTTTGTATGCATTCGTTCACGGGATTTTACACGTCATCTGATAAAACCGATAAATGAAATTAACGGGATTTTACAATATCAATAGAAAAACCGTGAATGGTATTGATTCAGACTCAACGGCCAATGATTAATTGTATTAAAAACAGATAATTTTCTGGCTAGGGTTACAGCAGATTGTTTAACTAGGCTCACCAAACTGAAACGGGCCAAAATATACAGCGGGCCGTGAGCTAGAACAAAAACATGTGTAACCACAAATTCCAAAAAAAATGTAATACTGTCAATAAATCATAGTAAACGATGGTTTCGGGCCTCGAAAAATCCTTAACCAGCTAAAGGGTGGTTACAGCGTGATCCGTCTCATTTTTCTCTTCGATTTGAGAGGTCACGGGCCTGAAACGGACTTACGGATCAAAAGTTATGGCCGTTTTACTGAAACCCTTTTCTTCACACAAGATTTCTAATCAAAACGCAATGAATAAAAAAATTGAGCAGAGTAACGTTTAGTCAAAACGCAGTCGTGGTCTTCAAAACGCAACCTGTAGTCAAAACGCAACCAATGTCAAAACGCAATGAGTCAAAACGCAACCAATGTCAAAACGCAATGAGTCAAAACGCAGTGAGTCAAAACGCAATGAGTCAAAACGCAATGAGTCAAAACGCAATGAGTCAAAACGCAACCAAGATTGTCAAAACGCAACATGAAGATTGTCAAAACGCAACATGAAGATTGTCAAAACGCAACATGAAGATTGTCAAAACGCAACGAAGAACACCCTTCTTTTAGTCAAAACGCAGCCAAGAAAAAATCATCAAACATTCTTGAAAGCTACGAAATGATGTTAAAACCACATAGTAATGATGCAAGGGATAGATCTAAGCCCGAAAGTACAAATCTTTAACGCTTTTAACCACAAACAAAGATCAAATCTTGATTTTTCTTGCAATTTTTTCGAACACAAAAATAAACCCACGAAAAAAAATAAAAAAAATATTTTGAAAATTTTTCTTTTTAACCACAATAATCAGTAGATAAACAACACGGATTCCCCCTATGCTCTGGTGCCAATTGTTAGTATAGATTCACCCTTTGAACAATGATCCGGAGGCTTGGTAAAATGGAAAAGAAAAGTATCCATATTATTAGAGAGAAAAAGAGAGAAAAGGAGAGGTCAGAAAAAAGAGAGGGAGGGATGGTTTGTGTTATGTGTGTGGTTTTAATAGGGAAAAAGGAACCACACACACACTCACACTTTAACAATGTGAACTCATACCCCTCCATGGACATGCTATGGATGGATTATTTATAGTCCCGATATCGACTAGCTAAACTAACCCGACCCGACTATAAATGATAAATGTAATTCCGGATTAGTCACCATATTTTAGGGCTAACAGTATCCATGTACTCACCTCCCTTATTAGTCGTGAATCTTTTGATCAAGGATCCTTGTTGTAATTCAACTTCAGTTTTGAATACTTTGACATTATCTAAAGCTCCATCCTTTGAATTTAATAAATAAACGTAATAAAACCTTGAAGCATCATCAATAAATGTCACAAAGTATTTCTTATTCTCTAATGAGGGAGTAGCATGTAAATCACACATATTGTGGAAAACTAAAAGAGGGGGTTGAATAGTTTACTGCTTTTTAATTTAAGGTTTTAAAGTGTTTGTAAAAAATATAGATTCGACTTAATGTGAATTCAACACTTGTACAATATGAACAATATACTTATCTAAACAATTAATAATATAGTATGGGAGAATAATGTAAGACAAGAGATAAGAGTAAGAACAGTCAAACCACAACGCGAGGATTTATAGTGGTTCGTGTTAGCCTCAATTTATTGAGTCGAACAAGGAAGTTCGGTCACTCTACGATGGAGCTTCGGTCTTTAATTAGTTAATGTTGTAATAGGAAAGTATCGGGAATCGGGCTCGATAGTTAATCTAATATTGTATATGTTTCGGGTTTAATCCCAAGCAAAACCCGAGCCCGGGTCCTAGTTAAATATCCCGCGCGTCACTTTTAAGTGTCGGGGTATATAAGGAACTTTTCCACTTGGAAAAGTTCAGTTGTTCAAAATATCTAAAATATCTATTCTCTTTTCTCTCTCATTTCTCTCTCCTCCTTTCTCTCTCTAAACAACTCACCTCCTCATTTCTAGTCCGATTTCGTGATCGATTGTATGAAGTGAAGTGTTATCGGGATCCTACAATTGGCATCAGAGCTACGTGTGGATTCGTGGTTGATTCGTGTGGTTCAACAAGATCAAATTCGTGGTCAAAAATAAGTCAATAGAAAAAAATAAAACCCGAATTTTTGTGCTTAGATGTGTGAATGCTTATGTTATTAAGCAAGATCTAGGCATAAGGTAGCTAATTGTGCAAGAGAAATCAAGTTAGAAGGTCAAAAAGGGTGATTATTAGGCGATTTTTGGTGGAAAAGTCGTATTGTTCGTCGTTGCGTTTTGACTTTCTGGCAAAGTTCATGTTGCGTTTTGACTTTCTTCTTGTTGCGTTTTGATTTCCTTCTTGTTGCGTTTTGACTCATTGCGTTTTGACTCATTGCGTTTTGACTCACTGCGTTTTGACTCATTGCGTTTTGAGACTGGTTGCGTTTTGACTCACTGCGTTTTGACTCATTGCGTTTTGAGACTGGTTGCGTTTTGACTCGTTGCGTTTTGACTCGTTGCGTTTTGACTCGTTGCGTTTTGACTCGTTGCGTTTTGACTCGTTGCGTTTTGACTACAGGTTGCGTTTTGAAGACCACGACTGCGTTTTGACTAAACGTTACTCTGCCCAATTTTTTTATTCATTGCGTTTTGATTAGAAATCTTGTGTGAAGAAAAGGGTTTCAGTAAAACAGCCATAACTTTTGATCCGTAAGTCCGTTTCAGGCCCGTGACCTCTCAAATCGAAGAGAAAAACGAGACGGATCACGCTGTAACCACCCTTTAGCTGGTTAAGGATTTTTCAAGGCCCAAAAAGCTCGTTTACTATGATTTATTGACATTTTTCATATTTTTGGAATTTGTGTTAGACTTGTTTTTGTTCTAGCTCACGGCCCATCTGTATTTTTAGGCCCGTTTCAGCTTGGTGAGCCTATTTAAACAAACAGCTGTAACCCTAGCCAGAAAATTATCTGTTTTTAGACAATTAAATCATTGGCCGCTGATTCCGAATCAAATCATTCACGGTTTTCTATTGATTTTGTAAAATCCCGTTAAATTTTTATCGGTTCTAATCATAGACTTGTAAAATCCCGTGAACGTCTATTGTATTCAAAACCACAACCTCAATCACATCATATCCATTCAAGATCCAACGAAATTTTCACACTTCATAATTCACGATAAAATGGGAACAAAGGTTACTTCATCTTCGGGTTCAGTTTTAGAGGAACCAGAGATACAGAAACTGCAGATGCAAGCAAAGAATTTAAAAGAAAACTCCTTGAACAAATTGAATGCACTCAAGACAACAATTCAACATCTCTCGAGCTCTAACCACTCAATGTACTACGAGTTTAGAGAATGGGGGCCCCTTTTTTTTCACCGACTCTTTGATGCGAATGAAGGACTTTTCAGGTCTGTGCTATCTCGAAACATGCAGAATTTGGAAATGCAATTCAGCAATGAAACACTTCACGAGAAGGATTCCAATTCTGAATTGCGTGCGATCAAAGGGCAGTTTGAACATTTCATACATTCAAAGATGTTCGAGCTTTCCAAGTATAATACAAATGCTCGGGAAATATTACAAGATTTCAATGCATACACTACCATGGAAGCTCAAACCTTCAAGGAAACAATCATCCAGAACATGAACTCCATTGAGCAATGTATAATAGAAAGAGCAAGTCATGAGCAAGAGCTTAAGATGACGTTGAAAAAGTTGAGTGAAAGACAGTTGCAGATTCAACAGTGCAAGGTTCAAGAGGTTCAATCATCGGTTACAAGTTCAGGAGATGAAACAAGCAGTAGGATTGTATCAGATGAAGAGATTGAAAAGAAGAAATTAGAAGCACATTACGGTTTTATGGCAAAGATTCAGGAAGTCTTACCTGCAGAATCAAGTTCTATTGATACGCCATTGGAACAGGTACAATATCATGATGAAAGTAATGTGTTTGCAAATGAAAGACAATTCTGAACAACCTGAATCCTTAAATGTCAATATGTTTTGGAGAAGGATGATAGCAATGTCACTCCTGATTCATCAAATATATGTAATAATGATAATCAGGTTGACCAAAATGCTGCAGAATGTGTTGATGAGCGTGCTGCGCTTGCTAATTTAATTGCAAATTTAACTCTTGATACTGAGGAAAACAAAACGATTTTTTAGAGCAATTAAAAGGAAAGCAAACGCTCATTAACTCAAGAACTTGAAGAGGAGTGCAAACTAAACATTGGATGTGTCTAGTAGGGCTCTGGGGGAGGCTACTAGCAGAAGGGATAGTTCTCTGATTGCACTTCAGACCAAACGAATGAGCTTGTGAAGTACACGGCCCTTTAATGCCACTAACGGAGTGATTATAAAATACTTTCAAACAAAGTTAAATGAAACTCTAGGACTTATTAGCTCTTAAAGACAGTGACATAAAGAGGGTTTAAAACTAAAACTATTGAAATTTCAGTTGTCAATCAGAAAACACGATGAGCTAGGTCAAAAAGAGCTCTGTTAACTAGGTCACAATTTGAAGGTCAAACTCAAGTGAAAGTAAGGTCATTTCAGATTTAAAGGTTAAGGAAGAAGACGATATTGACAAAATGATTGTAATGGACAAACAAATTTGTTTATTGAATGAAATTCCTTATAAACGCAATCAGTCAATTCAGACCATTCACATATTAGCACCCAAATGCGCAACATATAATGGTAGATCAACCTTTGCTAATCCAAAGTACCTCAAGAAAGCTGAATCTAAAAAGCATCTTTTGTATGAGATCTCATATGATACTTCTGATCCTGCAAACAGATTTTGCCCCAATGGGGAGAGACAGTCGATCTTGGGAAAAAAGAAGAGTAGAATCAAAAATTGAGTAAAGTAGAGTGAATCACATATGTATTACACATTCAAACTGTCTTTATGAAACTTCAAACCCACCATCAAAACATATCTTGATCTGTTGGAACGCGCTAAAAGAAGTTAGGAAGCAATGTGGAGAAACAACGTCTTGTTAGGACAAGCCAAACATTGCTAAAAAACATGGCCTTTCTACCCATTTCTAAATACCATTAGTAAATAAAAGTAGACAAACTTTATATCGAAATGGACAAAACAACTTAATCATTTTAGAACAATTTGTCAACAAGCTTGGGTCTAATCTTACTTATAGTGGCATTTCCTACCCAACTGCTATGACTATGGAAGTTTTGATCAAATACCTTATTAAATGCCTCTTTCAGACAAAACTTGCTAGTCAGTCATTGTTTTGCTCATGAACTAATATGGAAATGAATGACGATTTGGAGTTGCGTTAAATCCCTTGAAAAAGAGGTTGTACGAACTTGAATATGAAAGGCTGATTTTTCAAAACTTTTATGATCTAATTCTCGAAGAGGTGTGTGTTAAAGATGTACTTGTTCGTATTTCCATTCTCTGTCTGATTTAAAATTCTAATACTGAATTACAATGCTTGTATCTCTCATCAAAGTCAAAGAAAGTGATTCTTGACCAAAAGCTTTCGAAACAAACTGATCTGTTGATCAAACGAAGTTCATAATAAATTGTAAAAAGTTTTTCTTAAACTTGAAAAACACTAATTTCCCTTGAACTTGCTTTTCAACAATGGTATTGAACAATTGAAAACAAACTCTGTTTGGCAAAGGAAAAAACGGAATTAATGTATTTCGAAAAAAGGAAAGTGAACAATATCAATGACATACAAGATTTGAAAGCTAATGCAAAGACAAGAAACATAGCCATAAGTGAGTTAAGAAACTCATCGAGAATGCAAGGGAAAGTCTGTGGAAACTCAGTTTAATTAAACCTTCTGTTGTTCGACAACCAAATTGCTCAACGTATTCCAAAACCTCAGTTTTAGGAAAAAACCGACTCCTTTTTCAAATTCTCCTAAAAATGAGAAGTTTTCAAATGAAACATCTCAGGTTAATAAAACATAATGTGTCGGATGGTTTGTTTTAAAACAGTCACTTCACAGATTTGCCTCAGATTACAAACAAGCAAGTTCGAAACACCAATGTGATTGCACCTGGCCTCCTTAGGAATTGCCCAAAGCATGTGTTCACATCAGTCACCAAGGGAAAAGTAGGCTTAAATGACATGGTCTCATAACTACTACCTAGGAAAGCTAAGAAAAAGTGCACAACTTCAGAAAGACAAAACAAGTGAATGGATTAAACCATAGTATGATTGCTCCTGCTAGATTAACCAAACACTGCTAATGGTGGATTGCAAACACCAAAACCTAGGAATTGGAAGCAACATTGAGTAGTCGGGTTTCAAACAAGATGTTTCTCTTAGGAGAAAAACATAGGAAACAAAAGCCTTTCTTGATGTCAATGCTTTGCAATGTCCTACATGCAAAAAGTGCCTTTACAGTGCAAATCATGATGAATGCGTCTTAGAATACCTCTCAAAGTTAAATCCTCGTGCTTTTGCACAGATTAAGGACGCAAAATCCCATAACACAACAAAGAGATATGTGCCCGTTGAAAAGACAAGTGAATCTAAGAAACCAAAAAGACTGATCCCCAAAGGACATAGGTTTTTAATACAATAAGGACTACACACTATCACTGAGAAAACAAGGACTCCTCTAGATTATTGTCTTAGGTGGCCAACCATAGGGTAGAATTTCAAGATGTTTTGTTCTTAGGTGGGTTCCCACAGGAAGGTTATTCAACTCTTGCACGAGCAAGGTTGAAAGTGAACCCACACATGGTTCAAATGTAGATATCTATCATATTCATGCATGCAAACAAACTCTGGGTTTAAGTGCAGGTACGTCTTTTATCTGGTACTAAAACACAACGAATTGACATAAATGGCAGATGCATATGTGACATGAAAAGCAGGAAAATCTCAGAGTGTGGTTGTTGAAAATTTTGATATCTAAGAAACCAGTGCCAGAATGGTTTCACAAAAGATGAGCTACATCAAATGATGTCTGATCACAACAGTTCAGACCTCGCTCCTCATGGACAAGATGGTGTCTGCTGAAAATAACACTTCAGGCCCCGTTCCTCAATGTTCAAAAGACGTTGATGCAGATGATCAAGCCTACGGTCTTAATGGCAATTAATTATGTCGCATTAACCGTTCTAAACTCGGAATTCACGACCACAGCTTTGAACCGTCATAATCAAAGCTGGTTCCAAAAGGTTGTTTCCCTCTAGCAGGTCAAGACAGCCTTCATCACGACAAGAGGTTGGATTACTATTCCACCATCTTATAGCATGCTGAGGACACAGGTAAATAAATACAAAATCAAAAAATCAAAAAAAATTTTCAAAAAGATTTTCTCGAAATGGTCTCTTGGAATCGTTAAACATTTACAGTGCTGAGAAATGTCGATTAACATTGACACGGGTGTGTAAATGAAGTTTCGAGAGAGAGTTGCAATAGTTTCAAATCATGTCTTTTCTTATTTTCTAGATGGCTTATGTGAAAATATCAGTTTTTACATAACCCGGACTTAAAATAAAGGGAAGGTTTATAATTATCCTCACAATGAGAAAATTAACATTTTCTCTGGTCTTGAGCTGTTCTTACAAGACATTCAATGTTTTTAGCTCAAGAAAAAGGAAAGTGTACGTTTCAGTGCGCTTAACTTTAGCGTTAGAAGAGAAGTCCTCTAACATTTGGTTTTTTAAAAAGTTGAACATAATTTCAAGAATTTCTCGATGACAATTCATAATTTCAAAGATGTGTTCAACAACTCCAAATCCTCCACAATGTTTTCAAAAGGACTACCATATTTTTCAATTTGCCCCTATTTTTGAGGGGGGGTTTTTCCGAAAACTAAGTTTTATGTCTCTTGGATACATATCAAACGACCATTCTTTATGTATTCAAAACATTATCAAAATGTTCCAAACCATTCATGACTGACCATTATTTTCTCCACAGATTTTCAAGACATATTTTAATCACAAGGTAATTCAAAAAATAAGTGATTTTTATATAAAATAAGGGAGTAATGTATTGAAAATATAATATGATCTATTCGACTCAACTGATGCTGTTGAAACAGGTTTTATGTTCGATTTTATCACCACAACATCTTAATTTCATACGATTCTGAAGTCATAAGGTAGTTAGGTTAGGAATCAATCCTATGATCCAACCAGAAACTGGAGGGTCTACCCAAGGATATTCCAAAGTTAGAAATAGCAGTCCTTAGGTATGATTGGAGATTAAATGTATTTTGGGAAATAATGCTCGACTAAAGATTGAGTTAACACTGGAATAATCACAACCAAGGTGTTAGTAATGACGTCGGTAAGCATTGAAGGCGTTTGAAGAATGATAAAAGATATGTCTGGATAAAAGGGTCTAAAGAAGAGGCCCTCCACATAAATAAGGCAGAAAACCGGGTCAATACATATGCTGTCAGAATACAAGTAGATTGCTGACATTGAAAAACGACATTCATGGCCCAGTGAAGCAATGTATACTTTTGCCCCCTGCCATTGAGATACACAAAGATGCTCAGGGTGAAGACATCAATAACCTAGCTTATTACAGAAGATGGCATACGGATATCAATTGAACTCATTAATTCAATTTCCATAAAAATATTATTCGACCTCTATGCATGGGTATCACGAATACCTCCTTGGGATAAAACCAAGTGTTGTTCTTGTTTTAGGCACAAATCAAGAACACTGCATTTCTATGTGTTTAGGTTTTCTATATGTTTTTTCATGCAATTGTGATCTTATTTATAGGGGAAATACTCAAAACCCAGTCAATGGAATTAACGAGAGATTAATGGCCAATTAATCTCTTCCATAATTATCCTTCATAATTTAGGAATTAGTGGTTACATGACCAAATTAAATTTGGTCCTTTAATGCAGTCAAATCTGCCACTTAAATAGCCAAAAGTTGTGACAAACTCATTTATGTAAGTCAAACAATGCCATTAAAATATTTGTGACCACCCATTTAATTAACCACTAAAAGGTCAGGGGAAAAATCAGTGATCTTGATGGGTGTACACCTTTTTCTTTTTGGTTTTTAACCCCCCCCCTCCAAACAAAAATATAAAAAAATAAAATATACAGATTATTATGCAAGGGGTGTAAATGCGTAATGAATTGGAACGAATACTTCTAAACATGCATTCAATTTGGTCATAGACCCGTAACTGGTCCATGACCCGTGAATTGTTCCATGATAAATAGTATACATTGATTGTAGTTGTTGTTATATTGGACTGGGGGGGAAAAATTTTTTTTATTTTTTTACGGGTCTTGGACAATTCTACGGGTCATGGGACCAGTTACGGTCGAATGACCAAATTAGATTGAATGTTTTGAAGTATTCGTTCCAATTCATTATCGCATTTCCACCCTTGCATAATAATCTGTTTTGGAACGGTTCTGGTGTCACACCCATCAAGTCATGATTTTGCCCAGGACTCTTTTAGTGGCTTAGTTTTAAATGGGTGGTTACAAATATTTACGTGGCAAGGTTTGACTACTTAAATGTTTGTCAAAAAATTTTGGCTAGTTTAAGTCGGCCTGTTTTGAATGCATTAAAGGACCAAATTTAATTTGGTCATTGTAACCCAACTAATTCCTAATTATGGAAGGATAATTATGGAAGAGATTAATTGGCCTTTAATCTCTCGTCTAATTCCATTGACAGGGTTCTTTGTTTTGGAGTATTTCCCCTATAAATAGTATCACAATTGCATGAAAAAACAGATAGAAACCAAAACAAATAGACATGCAGTGTTCTTGATTTGTGCCTAAAACAAGAACAACACTTGGTTTTATCCCAAGGAGGTATTCGTGATACCCATGCATAAGGTCGAATAATATTTTTTGGAAAGTGATTACATGAGTTCAAGTGATATCCGGTAGCCATCTTTGGTAATTAGCTAGGTTATTGATTGTCTTCACCCTGAGCATCTTTGTGTATCTCAATGGCTGGGAAAAGTATGAGCATTGCATCACTGGGTCCATGATGTCGTTTTCATGTCAGCACAATTCAACTTGTGATTTGACAGCATATGTCTATTGACCCGGTTTCTGCCTTAAGTTTGTGGGGGCTTCTTTCTTTAGACCCCATATATCCATACATTTCTTTTTCATTCTTCAAGCTTCAAATGCTCTCATACCAGGACGTCTATTACTAAACACCTTGGTTGTGATATTTATTCCAGTGTTAACCTCAATCTTAGTCGGCATTATTCCCAAATAAATCTTAAATCTTCCAATCCATACTAAGGACTGTCTATTTCTAACTTGTGGATTTATCCTTGGGTAGACCCCTCCGTTCTGTTGGATCATAGGATTGTTCCTAACCTCTAACTACCTTATGACTTCGGAATCGTCATGAAATTAAGATGTTGTTGGGTATAAGATCGAACCATAAAACCTTTTCTTTAGCACATTGAGTCGAATAGATCATATTTATATTTTAAATACATTTTCTCCCCTTATTTTTAATAATAAACACTGTAGTTTTTGATATACCTTGTGATATAAAATTTGTCTTGAAATAATCTGTGGGAGAAAAATACTGGTCAGCTTTTCTATGAATGGTTTGGAACATTTTGATAATGTTTTGAATACATAAGAATGGTCGTTGATGATGTATCCAAGAACATTAAAACTTTGTTTTTCGAAAAACTCCCCCTCAAAAATAGGACCAATTGAGAAATTGTTGTCTTTTGAAAACATTGTGAGGAATGGGGGAATTGGAGTGTTGAACAATAATTTTGAAAGATTATGAATTGTCATTCGAGAAATTCTTGAAAATATTATGTTCAACTTTTTAAAAACAAATGTTAAGGACTTCTCTTCTAACGCTAAGGGTAAGCGCACTGAAACGTACACTATCCTTTTTCTTGAGCTAAAAACATTGAATGTCTTGTAAGAACAGCTCAAGACCGAGAAATGTTAATTTTCTCGTTGTGAGGATAAGTTATAAACCTTCCTTTATTTGAAGTCCGGGTTATGTACTGATATTTGCACATAAGCCATCTAGAAAATTAGAAATGACATGATTTGAAACTATTTGCAACTCTCGCTCGAACTTCATTTACACACCCGTGTCAATGTTAATCGACATTTCTAAGCACGTAAATGTTATCGATTCCAAGAGACATGTCGAGAAGAATCTTTTTGAAAATTTTCTGATTTTCTGATTTTGTATTTATTTACCTGTTGTCCTCAGCATTGCTTATTATGATGGTGGAATAGTAATTCAACTTCTTGTCGTGATTTCGTAGCTGTCTTGACTGCTGAGGAAAACTTTTGGAACCAGCTTTGAACTTGACGGTTCATTGCTGTGGTGGTGAATTCCGAGTTCTGAACGGTTATGATCAGAAGTCATTGCCATTAAGACCGAGGCTTGATCTGCTGCGATCAAACGTCTTTTGAACATTGAGGAACGGGGCCTGAAGTGTTATTTTTAGCAGACACCATCTTGTCCATGAGGAGCGGAATGGTCTGATACTGTTGTGATCGACATCATTTGATTGTAGCTTCATCTTATTGTGAAACCATTCTGGCATGGTTTTCTTAGATAGCAAAATTTTTTCAGCAAACCACACTCTGAGGATTTTCCTGCTTTTCATTGTATAGTGCATCTGCAGATAGTTATGTCACAATTCGTTGTTGTTTTTGACCATTAAATGACGAACCTGCACTTATAACCCGGTTTGTTTGCATGCGATGAATTTGGATAGATATCTACAGTTGAACCAAGTGTGGTGTTCACTTTCAACCCTTGTCGTGCAAGAGTTGAATACCTTCTGAGGGAACCCACCTAAGACAAACAGTCTTGAGAATTCTACCCGTTGGTTCGCCACCTAAGACAAGATCTAGGAGTCATTGTTTTCTCAGGGACAGTGGTAGTCTTTTTGTGTGAATAAAACTATGGTCTCTTGGGGTCAGTCTTTTGGTTTCTTATGATTCACTTGTCTTTTCAACGGGCACATATCTCTTTTGTTGTGTTTATGGGATTTTTTTTTTTTTAAGGGCGTCCCTTTAATTGTGCAGGTAGCACGAAGGATTTAACTTTGAGAGGTATTCTAAGACGCATTCATCATGATTTGCACTGTAAAGGCACTTTTTGCATGTAGGACATTGCAAGTCATTGAACTTCAAGAAAGGCTTTTGTTTCCTATGTTCTCCTAAGTGAACATCTTTGTTTGAAACCCGACTACTCATTCGTTGCTTGCAATCCTAGTTTTTGGTTTGCAACCTTTAGCAGTGTTGGTTTAATCTAGCAGTGATCATTCATACTAGGTTTTCCATTCAACTTGTTTGGCCTTTCTTGAAGTTGTGCACTTTTCTTTGCTTTCTCTGGGTCAGTAGTTATGAACAGTCTTTTAAGCCTACTTTTTCCCTTGGTGACTGAAGTGACACATGCTTTGGGGGGCAATATAAAATTAATTATAAAAATTCCTAGTGGGGCCAGGTGCAATCACTTTGGTGCAAATGTTATCGAATGCTTGTTTTCTAATCTGAGGCAAATTCTGTTGAGTGATTGTTTAATCCAAACCATCCGTAAATTCGTTTTATTAAACCGACTGTTTACTTTGGAAAACTTCTCTTTTAGGAGTATTTGAAAAAGGAAGTCGGTTTTCCTCTAAAACTGATGGTTTTGGATTTCGTTTGAGCATTTGGTTGTATCGAACAACATGTTGGGTTTATTAAACTGATTTCCACAGCAGACTTTCCATTGCAGTTCTCGATTGAGTTTCTTTAAACTCACTTATGGCTATGTTCTGTCTTGCATTTGAGCTTTCAAATTTTTTGTATTTCATGATATTGTTCACGTTCTTTTCGAAATACCATTTAGATCAGTTCTTCTTTGCAAACAGAGTTGTTTTTCATTTGTCTTTCCCATTGGTTGTAAGCAAGTTCAAGGGAAATTGAGTGTTTTTCTAGTTTAGAAAAACTTCTTAACACAGTCTTTTTGAATTCTTTGTCAACAGAATTCAGTTTGTTTCGAAAGCTTTTATGCAAGACATTCACATTCTTTGGACTTTATGAAGATACATGCATTGTAATTCAGTATTAGATTTTTAAATCAGACAGAGATATGCAAATAACGAAAGTTGTTAACATCTTTAGACACACACCTCTTCGAGAAGTAGATCATAAATGTTTGAAAAATCAGCCTTTTCAGATTCAAGTTCGTCAACCTCTTTTTCAAGGGATTTAACGTACTCCAAATCGTCATTCATTTCCTTTTTTAGTTCATGAACAAAACAATGACTGTCTAGTATAGTTTTGTCTGAAAGAGGCATTAATAAGATTTTGATCAAAACTTCCATAGTCTTAGCAGTTGGGTTAGGAAATGCACTATAAAGTTTGATTATGACAGCTTGTTTGACAAAATTGTTCTAAAATGATTGAAAAGTTTGTTTGTCATTCGTTATAAAGTTGTCTACTTTTACTAATGGATTTAGAAATGGGTAGAAAGGCGGTTTTTGCAATGTTTTGGCTTTGTCCTTAACACAACGTTTTTTTTCTCCACATTGTCTTCTTTAAAACCTTTTTTCTTTAGCGCGTCCAATCTGAATAAAGATAGGTTTTGGCATGGTGGTTTGTAAAAGGTTTTCATAAAGACTGTTTTGATATGTGTATTTCATATGAGTTTCACTATTATCTTATCCAATTTTGATCTACTCTTTTTTTCAAGAGTCACTGTCTCTTCCCCATTGGGGCAAAATCTGTTTGCAGGATCAGAAGTATCATATGGGGGTGGAGATCTCATACATACGTGGCTTTTCGATTGAAGCTATCTTGATGGTACTTAGGATTGCCAAAGGTTGATCTACCATTATATGTTGCGCATTGGGTGCTAACAATTGGTTGGGGAATGGTCTGAATTGCTGATTGCGTTCTCTATACAAGAATTTCATTAAAAACCTTAATTTGTTTGTCCATTTCATTCATTTTGTCTAATATTCTTTCCTTCCTTAACCTTAAATCTGAAAGCCTTACTTTTCTCTTTGAGTTGACCTTCAAATTGGTGGACCTTAGTTAACAGACTCTTTTTGACTAGCTCATCGTGTTTCTGATTGAAACTGATATTTTTCATAGGTTTTTATTTTTTAACCCTACTTTTATGTCAATGTACTTTAAGAGCTAATAGTTCTAGAGTTTCATTAACTTTGTTTGAAGTTATTTTAAAATCACTCGTTTAGGTCATTATGGGCCGTGTAACTTCTCAGCTCAGTGTTTGGTCTGAAGTGCAATCTCAGAGAACTATCCGGACTGTAGTAGCCTCCCCCGAGAGCCCTACTAGACTATATCAAGGTTAGTTTTGCACTACTTCAGTTCTTGAGTTAATGATGCAGTTGCTTTATTTAATTGCTTTAAAATCGTTTTGTTGTTCCTCTGTTTCATGACGTATTAATTTGCATTAAATTAGCAAGCGCAGCACGTCATCTAACACAATTCTGCAGACATTTTGGTATGATTATCATTTTACATATATTTGATGAATCAGGAGTGACTTTGCTTATCATCCCTTCTCCAAAACATATGTTTCTTAATGGATTCAGGTTGCTTCTAGATGTCGTCTTTTCATTTGCTAGCACATTACTTTCATCATGATATTGTACCTTTTCCAATGGCGTATCAATAGAACTTGATTTTGCAGGTAAGACTTCCTGAATCTTTGCCATAAAACCGTAATGTGCTTCTAAGATTTCTTCTTTTCAATATTCTTCATCTGATACAATCTACTGCTTGTTTCATACTCCCTAAAAATTGTAACGATGATTGAACCTCTTGAACCAGTGCTCTGTGTGAATCGCAACTGTCTTCTCAATCAATTTTCAAGTCATCTTAAGCTACTTGCTCATGACTTGCTTCTTTCTATTATTACATTGCTCAATGGAGTCATGTATCTGGATGATTGTTTCCTGAAGGTTTGAGCTTCCATGGAGTTTGTATGCATTGAAACTCTTGTAATATTTCCGCGAGCATTTGTATATACATGGAAAGCTCGAACATCTTTGAATGTATGACATTGTTATCAAACTGCCCTTGTGATCGCACGCAATTCAGAATTAGAATCCTTCTCCGTGAAGTGTTACATTGCGGAATTGCATTTCCCAAAATTTGCATGTTTCGAGATAGACAGCCTGAAAAGTCCTTCATTCGCTTCAAAAGTGTCGGTGAAAGCTTCTCTAAACTCGTAGTACATTTGAGTGGTTAGAGCTCGAGAGGATGATTGAATTGTTGTCTTGAGTGCATTCAAACTTTGTTTAAGGAGTTTTCTTTTAAATTCTTTGCTGGCATCTGCAGTTTCTGTATCTCTGGTTCACTCTAAAGCTGAACCCGAAGATGATTACCTTTGTTCCATTTTACCGCAGTGGAATTATTGAAGTGTGAAAATTTCGTTGGATCTTGAATGGATATGATGTGATTGAGGTTGTGGTTTTGAATACAATAGACGTTCACGGGGATTTTACAAGTGTATGATTAGAAAACCGATAAACTAATTTAACCGGGATTTTACAAATCAATAGAAAATCCTCCGTGAATGATTTGATTCAGAATCAGGGCCAATGATTTTAATTGTCTTAAAAAAACAGATAATTTTCTGGGCTAGGGTTAAAGCTGTTTGTTTAAATAGGTTCACCAAACTGGAAAGGGCCTTAAAAATACAGATGGGCCGTGAGCTCTAGAACAAAAACAAGTCTAACACAAATTCCAAAAAAAACTAAAAAATGTCAATAAATCATTGTAAACGAGCTTTTTGGGCCTTAAAAAAATCCTTAAACAGGCTAAAGGCTGGTTCTATAGCTTGGATCCGTCACGTTTTTCTCTTCGATTTTGAGAGCGTCAAGGGCCTTTAAAACGGACTTACGGATCAAAAGTTATGGCTGTTTTACTGAAACCCTTTTCTTCACACAAGATTTCTAATCAAAACGCAATGAATAAAAAAATTGGGCAGAGTAACGTTTAGTCAAAACGCAGTCGTGGTCTTCAAAACGCAACCTGTAGTCAAAACGCAACGAGTCAAAACGCAACGAGTCAAAACGCAACGAGTCAAAACGCAACGAGTCAAAACGCAACGAGTCAAAACGCAACCAGTCTCAAAACGCAATGAGTCAAAACGCAGTGAGTCAAAACGCAACCAGTCTCAAAACGCAATGAGTCAAAACGCAGTGAGTCAAAACGCAATGAGTCAAAACGCAATGAGTCAAAACGCAACAAGAAGGAAGTCAAAACGCAACAAGAAGAAATCAAAACGCAACATGAATTTTGCCAGAGAGTCAAAACGCAACGACGAAAAATACGACTTTTTCCACCAAAAATCGCCCAATAATCACCCTTTTTGACCTGTTCTAAACTGATTTCTCTTGGCACCAATTAGCTACCTTTATGCCTAGATCTTGCTTATAAACATACGCATTCACACATCTAGCACACAAAAAATTTTTTTGAGCCGTGGGGTTTTTTGTCACAATATAAGCCACGAATTTGAGCTTGTTTTACCACACGAATCAACCACGAATCCACACGTAGCTCTGATACCAATTGTAGGATCCCGTAACACTTCACTTCATATATATCATACACGAATCAGAACTAGAAAAGAGAAAGGAGGTGAGTTGTTTAGAGAGAGAAACTAGAGAGAGAATTGAGAGAGAAAAGAGAAAAGATATTATTTGATATTTTGAACAACTAACTTTTCCAAGTGGAAAAGTTCCTTATATACCCCCGACACTTAAAAGTGACGCGCGGGATATTTAACTAGGACCCGGGCTCGGGTTTTGCTTGGGATTAAACCCGAAACATATACAATATTAGATTAACTTGTCCGAGCCCATTCCGATAATTCTATTACAACATTAAACTAATTAATTGACCGCAGGACTTTAAATACTTAATGAACGAACTTCATGTTCGACTCATTATTTTTGAGGCTAAAGTTGACCAGGTTGGACTTTTTGACTTTAGTTCCGCTCTTGTACACTTTCCGTATCTCGTGTCCGTGTTTGCAGTTTTTGACGGTTTTCTTGTGATTTTGTCTTTATCGTTACTGCACACACAAAACAACAAAAACAAGCATATCTTTACCATTTTTAGTATGTTTTTGGTCTTTTTAGGGTCTATTTTGATATAAAATGGATATGTGTTTTCACACATATCAAAGGCGTACGAGTGGAAATACTACCCGAAACGACCCATTTCCACCATTTTTGCTCCTTGAAGCTCAAACCCAGGTTCTGGATGTTCTACTTCTGCTTCTACACTCTTATAATGTTCATATGATCCTAAATAAACTCTTGTTAAAGTTTCATAAGTTAATTCATGCTCATTTTCCATTTTGATCCAAAACCGTACACCCGAAACCCTAATTTTATGTTTTTCTTAAAACTAAATGTTATAATGGTTAAATGTTGTTATAATCCATCCTAACATGCTTAACTAATGTTAATATAACAACTTTATTGATTATTGAAGGAATTTGATCTTAAAAACCGCGCGTTTACGTTTTGAAACCCTAATTTGACCCGTTTTGATTTCTAGCTTAACAAATCATTAATCTGAACTTTCGTTACGTTAAATCTTCATATTTTAGCTTATATTAATAAGATATAACCTGCAAATATCATTTAGAAACTTAAAATAAGCTTGCATGGCATTTTGGACTTGTTTTGCAAAAGTATTCCATGCAAGGGGTATATATCGTAACTTTCTGAAACTTATAACTAAAAGGACTGAAAATGTCATTTTATCAAAGTTATAACTATAGGGGTCTATCACTTTTCAAAGTGCAAGGTTTACTTTGTATATCTTTTAAACTAGAAGGACCAAACTCGTAAAAGTGCAAACTCCAAGGGTATATTTTGCCATTTTTCATTCTCAAGGGTCTAAAATGTAACATTTTGAAAAAGTATAAAAACATGTTTAAAACCTTACAAGACATAACTTTAATTAACGCTTCTCGTGCTTATCATTTCCAAATATTGATCAAAACGCTTAAAACCGATTATATCATATCACAATACTAGGGAGCTTCATATTAAGGGGTTTCATCTTGGTATTACGTTCTGACTGAGTTGTTGGGTTTACGATTTAAAGTGCCCTAGCTCCTCAAACGTTTACTGAATGACTTCTGAATTATGATGGCCCGAACGGTGATATAATAATTCCAAACTTTCCAATCAAACTCATAACAATATTAGACTCTCTGAACCAAAGTTCTAGAGTACAATCTACCTAAGACTTGACATATTTACTCAGGTTGCGTGACGTGGCTGTTTACTATCATTTGCTATATCAACCTTCCCTGTTAAGATTGTGATAAGGTCGTCAGCTTTCATTTTAGAATATTTATTACAACTACCTATCAGGTGAGATTCATAGCCTCGCTTTTACTTATTTACATGCTTTATAAACCCGCGAGGGGGATACATGCTCAATTGTTTTTAATATACACAAGTACTTAAAACCGATATTATGAAGTTCATAACCTCGCCTTTACTTATTTACATGTTTTATAAACCCGCGAGGGGGATACATGCTTGTTACAAACTCTTTTATATACTCATAACAATGTGATTACTTTCAGAACTTAAGGAGTCATAACCTCACATTACTTTATAAAACCTGTAATACTGATGTACACATGAATGCAACTGTTTTATAAACTATATGGCTATCCTGATATATTATTGCCTAAGTACATAAAAATATATATTTGGGTAATATCTCCCAATATCTCTTTAACATCTATTTGGTTAGTAGTAGCTCTCAAAATTATCTTTAATATCTATCGGGTATTATCTCTAATATTCTTTAATATCTCTTTGGGTAGTATCTCCCAATATCTACTTTAATATCTCTTTGGTCGTATCTCCCAAATATCTCTCTTATATCTCTTTGGGTAGTATCTCCAATATCTCTTTTATTTCTCTTTGGGTTGTTTCTCCAATTTTTCTTTATATTTATTTGGGTAGTATCTCCCAATATTTCTTTAATGTCTCTTTGGGTAGTATCTCTCAATATCTTTTTAATATCTCTTTATGTGATTCATGAGTTAAAGGTGATAATACTGTTCTACATGATAATACTGTTCTCCAGGATAATAATGTTCTCATGATAATTATCCCTGCGCTATTGCAATGCAATTCCATATTTCCATTATGATAACTTGTATTCAACTATTACATTTCAAACCTATTGAATTTCACTCAACCATTGTGTTGATTCTTTTTAGCATGTTTATCTCAGGGTATTGAGAAGGGAACACTCTATTGGCACGGAGTTGGATTAATGACATGAATATGGCTCATACTGTTATCTATTCACAAACTAGATTTTGGGACCTACCTTTGTAAAACTCTGATTTTAAATGAATGATAACGTATCTTTTGAACAACGTCTCTTTTGAGTCGTTTTCTATGATTATGATTGTTGTATCCATGAAGTAATACCCCAGATTAGCTTTCGCTGCTATATATAAAAATAGGGGTGTTACATTTTTCATTCAAAGCTTTATCTCTTAAGTCCTTTTGGCATTTGAAACATGTTGATTTGCACCACAAACTCTATCGCCTAGACCTAACTGTCCTAAATTGGAAGGGAAGAATATGGGGGGTAGGATCAATTCGATTCTGGAAGATCATAGCGAGTGATTTTGGAGTAACTAAATCCATTGTCGAACTCAATCACTACGCAAGGAAATTCCAGCCTTTAGAAAGAATTGTCTGTGAAAACCATGATGGAAAATCTGAAATGTTTCATGAGACTTTGATCTAATATAATGAAATTTGTAGAACAATCACTTTGTCTGTTTTTTGTATGCGGTGGCATTTCTTTTCTTGCATACTTTTCTCTTTTTCTTTTCATGTGTTGTTCTTGCTTTTGAAGCACATGACATATACTTTCATTTTTTCAAGTATACGATTTCTCATTTCTCTCTTTCTATTTTTCTCTCACAAATCTCTCTTTCTGTTTTTCATCATTCTCACAAACATCATATGAAGAAGAAAATTTTGATCTTTAAAAGTTTTCAATCATTATAAAGACACTCCCCCTTAACATATGCCGAGAAACATTTTTAACATGAAGCTAAAAACGCAAAAATACGGATATGTGAAGGTGAAATGTAAAACAATTCGTTTCTTTCTGACATGCTCCTTCACAAAGAGCTAGCCTCAAACAAGAGCAGAGTTTGGTTCAGTTGTAATATAGGTCAACTATTAACGATGCGTATGCCCGCGTACTGCATGTGTTTCTTTATTAAATATATTTTGGACAGTGGTTGTTGGGCTATTCTGATTTGTTCACACGCAACGTCTAAATTTTTATATGACAAGAGCTTTTAGCCATAAAATATAATCAGGTTTTGCAGCCCATACGAACTCTGAGCCATGTCTTAAATATATTAAGAAAGATAATTAAGAAATTCGTTATGTTTGTATTTAGTCTATCTAATTAATGCCAAGTGGACCACTCATATTGGCGTGTAAAAGATGAGAAAAATAAATATCAAGGTTTTCTGTGATGCTTGCAAGGGGAGGTTTTTTTATGAGTATGGACCTTAATTAGCCTTCTTAGAAGCAAAATTTCTCTTTGCATGCGTAATAGAAAACCTTGATATCTATTTCTCGCATCATTTTCACAGCAACATTAGTAGGCTCACTTTTGTGTATACCCTAAATGTAAACTAAACAATTTCACAGGTGAACGACAATTGTTTCAAAGGAGATTGTGACACATAATTTGCTCTATAAATGAGAGAAGATCCTATATTGACTTAATTTTTTATCATGAGCTGGAACAACAACCCAAGTATTCCAGAAATTTTTTATTTACAATTCTTACATGGTTACGTTTTACAGATATTATCAACGGATGCGAGACTCACTGTTAAAATGATTTATACTATTTTGATAGCTATTTAATTATGTTGCATTTAGCTTACTGTGACAACCGTGACTTAAGCAGGTTAGTCAAACCTTTAGAGTTAACTAAAGTATTTATATGTGTTATAATTGTGTGCTTATGTGATTTTATATGGGTATTTGATAATCAATCCGTGATATTTAGGGATTTTGTGCAGCAGATTCCAGAAGTGTTTTCTTTGGGATTTTGGCATTTTAAATACTCGCACTTGTTAAACCCCTAATTGTACTTCACGCTATGACCTTTCAATCATTCTTACACGCAAGGTCAACCAACTCTAATAGCCATTTGATAAAAGCGTTTGTAAAGTGTATAAAAGAGATTTAGGGGTCGTTTATCTGATATCGAATAGATAGAAAAGAACTATCAGGCAAGGGTATATTTGGTATTCTGCTAAAGTAAATTGTCTAGTTAGAAACTAACCATGGTTTGAAAAGTGAGTTAGGGTAGAAGGGATTATTCCAAGAATATGCTAAACTTGGTGAGAAAGTGTGGATGTTATGGGGATAGAATTTGAAATTTGAATTTCAATTTAAATTTCCACATGTGTGAAATAGAAGGGAGGATGAGAATGAGTTTTATGTGAGTTGGCTTAGATGTAATGTTGATGTGATGGAAAGGAGAGCCTCTTGTTTGAGATTCAAAATTGAATTTAAATTACACATGTGGGATAAAGATGAAGAAGTGATGAGGTAATTTGGATTGGTGAGTTGGCATGATCAAGGGTTAGGATAGAAGAGTAAGTGTGTGTGTGTGTAATTTGAATTTAAAACATGAGAAGGTATGTGAGTAAGGAGGAGAAGTGTATAGGAGAAGCTTTGAGTGTGTGTGTGTGTGAAATTCAAATTTGATTGTGTAAGGGAGATGATGAATAAAAGATATGTGGGGGAGAATGTTTTGATGTGATAAGTAGGAGACTATGTTGGAATTTTAGGGGGCAACAAGTACAATGAGGTACAAGGTGTAAGAGAATGTGAGTTTTCCCATGTGAGGATAAAATTGGGGAGTGTTTAAGTAAGGAAGGTTTAAGCTTGTGAAGGTTTGTAAAGAAGAAGTATGAAGATGATGGTGATAAGTGTGAAATCAAAGGATTGATTTGAATTTAATAATCACATTGCCATAAGAGAGAAAAGAGTTGGCACATGTGATTATGGGTTGGTGTAAGAAGAATATGTTAAAGTGTGTGGAAGGTATAAGCATTTTTTGGGTAAGAAGGGTTTGACAAATGATTAAGGAGTGTGAAAGTGGGAAGTGATATAGAAGTGTGGTATTGAGGAATCCTAGAAGAATGTGTGAGTTTGTAAAACATTTTGTATGTGTGGTAAGTGACAAAATCCAAAGCATAATCAACTTCCAAATACCACAAACTCAATTAGTCATTTAGACTTTAATCCACAATAATCAACAATAGATGTGATCACTAATCATCTTTATGCAAACAAGATAAGTGCTTTCCATCTCAAGTAAAGCATATCCTATAACAGGAAAGGATGCGTTTACGTAAAGTGGCCTTTGACTTAGTTTGACCAATAAGGGAGTAAGACCCGTTACGTGATTAGGATCAACGTAAATCCAAATTAAGGTTAAATGAATACTTTCTTTTGATGGTATATTGAAATTATGTTCATAATAGGTTTAGAAAAAAGTTTCGGCCTTGGCTAGAGGCGTTTGATAAAATAATTGAGTTGGCGTTTTGTTGAAAAACTAAAGGATTTGTTTTTGCTCCTCTCTAAGTCTTAACCTCATTTAGAGTGTTCCCAAATGCTCAAATATCATATACATACCTTTAGTGAAGTTTTCACATGTGTCGGGTAAGAGGAGAGCCGACATTGCAAAATCCGTAAAAACGAACTTTGCGAGTGGCGCGCTGGCCACGCATTGACGCGTGCCCAGCGCGCCAGTTTCAGAAATCCGTTATTCCGGATTTGGCTATCGTTTGTTATTTTACGTTTTACGAACGTTTATTTGTCATCGTTAAAACATAAAGGAGATCCTAGTCAATGTTGCACCAACAATCTCCCCCTTTTTGATTATGACAAATAAAATTTCAAAAGAAAATAAAATTACAAACACAGCGAAGATGAATATCGCCGTTGATGTAGCTTGCGTCTTGATCTTGGCCTTGTAATTTGGTGAAACTTGAACATTGTCTTCACCCAATGAGCATTACGTAGCTTTTCTATTCCCCTGTAAGCTATAGCTCTTTGCTTCCGTAAGTGCTAGCTATGCTAGCCTTCTCCCTGATCCGTAAGCTTCTTGCTCTTTGCTTTCCTTCTCCCCTTTTTGTCAAATAAAAAGGCGGGATTTTGATCATACATTTAGAAAGTTGATATCTTTGTAGAGGTAGAGAGTAGATATCTTAACACGTGCTCCCCCTGGATCGTTGCTCACCCTTGTTTCAAGACGGGGATCCATGGGCAAGAGTATAACTTCGAGGTGTTCTTGGCTACACCTAGCAACAAACAAATACAAAACGCCACAAGCAATAAACACATACACATGTTCAAGTCCATCATGGGTTAGCTTACCATTTGGATACTTGCAAACATGGATTAGTACAAACGTAATCACATGCATAACATCATCATATAGATATTCATAGGACAAATATATCAATCATGAATCAATATATCACATACTCAAAGAAGCATAATACATATTCAAGTTAGAGCACATAGTTTTACATACTGGCACTTAAAGAGTGTAAAGCGAGACCTAGATGTTCAAGGCGAGATGTGATAGATATCTAATTACTTTTTAGTGTGCGTGTGTCTAGTCTTAATTCGTGATGCCTACTCAAAATCCTACTAGGATATGAATGCAACTTTGAGTGCATTATGTTTAAAAGTTTTGTGCAATGTTTGCACCAACAATGTGAGTATAATTTTTTGCTCATATATAATCCTAAGGTGAAAAGACTTTTCAAAAATCTAGGTTGTAGATTCTTATTTGTAACTCAATCCTGATTACATCTAAATATGAGTAGGCATATTACGTACGTATATACTAATCAAGCACTCTTAATATTTTAGTTATGCCAATCATACGAAAGTCCTAAGCATAAGTTACTACCTATTGGCAAAGTTGACACCTATGTGATGTAAAATAAACCTCAAAATCTACAACATATCCTTTCCATGTTGATGACATCAAATAACGTCTATAACAACCAACCCAGCATCCAATGCTTTACCCATATCGACCTTTTCCTCTTGCATCTGCATTTGAGTTTCATTCACTGATTTGCTGAGTGCATTCTCTGAGCTGTTGTTTATAGACTCTATCCCACTGCTTTCCGTGACAACTAAACTGGCATCCACTGCTTGAACCGGATTAATCTGGACATCTTTTGACTGCAGTTTGAAACTTTTTTCAAGTTCATGTTCATGAAGTATTTCTGCATTCAACTGTTTTCCAGTCTTCTTTAGTGCATTAACTTCATTTTCTTTCATCTGTAATTCACCGCATTTAATTACACTTTTATCAATGAAATCTTCAAGTATGTCCAGGTTCTTGAGTAAAGCACGTCTGTAGGTGTTAGGTTCGTAATACGTGTAATCTTCGAAATCTTGTTGCCAACATTGATGTAGATGATCCGAAGAATTTACCCCTTTTGAGGCAAAAAATTCTTTGAACTGTGTTCGGAGTACATCAAGACAATTCTTTGCATTAACCTCATGAAGATTCTCTCTTTCAAATTGTATCCTTAACTGATCCAAATTATGGAACATCTTCAATCTGAAAGTTTGATGCTCTTCACCGAAGAATGCGCGAAATGCAGGTTTAAATGCATCAACATCATGAGACAAATTGTTGTGATAGAGATCACTAAGATGTATCTCGAGCTGTTCAAACCATGTCATGCATATGGAGTGCAATTGTTTTATAACCAGTTGTAGCATGTGCAGCTCTCTCTCTCTCTTGTGAATTAGAATTCAAAGATTCCATTGAAATTCAATGTGTGAAATGAAATTAAGGATCTTAAGTAGATTAAGTAATGTTGTTTTGGATTGTTGTTGGTGAAATCGTTATTGACGTTAAAGTACTTGAACTTAATTAATGATTATATATATAAAAAAACTAAAATAAGGACTAACGATGTAATTAATTAAAACTAAATGGCTAAAGTTGAAATTTTTTGAAACCTAAGGACTAATTGAAAGTAAAAGGTTGAAAAATAAAAACTAGTTGAACCTTTCAAAATTGAAATGGAACTTTGATGTTATTTGAACCCTTTCAAAAATAGTTTTGGACCTTTTGATTTATATATATGTTACGTACGTGTGCATGTAAACTGAAAAAGATCTTCTTCTCCAACAGAAACGCAAACGAAGGGTTTATTTTGCGGTTTCGATTCGGGATGTTTCAACAAAAACCGAGCACGTTGTGATGATCGTAGAAGGATCACGATTCTAATGGTAGTCAATAAAAGACCCGCGAACAACCGAAACTCGAAACCGAAAAACCAAAACTTAAATGTTTAAACTACCCTTAATGTTACACGTCTTGTTCTTAATGCATATTTCGTAGAATCGAGTAAATTTGGGTAGAGTCTCGTTCTATAAAATGACACAAACCGCGAAACATTTGTTCCCTGTCAAACACAAACAGCGATGGCTTGTAAAACACAAACCGCGACTCCTATAAAACACAAACCGCGACTGGCTTTTTAACACAAACCGCGATGCAAAAATAAAAATGGCAGAGTTTCTTTTCCTCAATATGTCATAAACCGCGACTATTCGTAACACCTGTAATGACACAAACTGCGACCTAGAAGAAAACACAAACCGCTACTTGAAACTTACACATTCCGCGATGGATTTTGAAACACAAATCGCGACTGTACTATTGGTTTTGTACCTTTTTTCTTTTACGGTAAAGTTGCTAGTTTTGTGGATCTATGTCTCCTTTGTCTCGTCCTTGTGTTCAAACCGTGTATTTAACAAAAGAACCCAACAAAGCTTAAATAAGCTCGAGAATAAGCAGTTTTTAAGATAAATAAGCTAAAAAACTGTTTTAAGCTATAATAAGTCACGATCTAGTAAAGATATTAAGCTAGTTAAGGTTTTAAGCGAGAAAGATTAGAACTTGTTCACCAATAAGCATTAACAAAACCATACAGATTATGACGAGAAAAAGAGATGATGCACTGTTTAGTCTTTTTGACACAAAATATGACGACCAAAAAAATTATCATGCACTGCTTTTAACAAAAAAACATTCGTGTGTGATAATGAAACTCAACAGCAATCTTAGCAACTCAAAACGAATTTTCACGACCCAAAAGATGAGTGTATACAGCCCAAATAATGTTAACTGTTGATACCAATTAGTTGGTTGTTTGATAAATCAACTTTTGGTAGATATAAGCAACGAAAGTTACGAAAGAGAAAAAATAAAATAAAATAAGCTGAAATAGAAATGAGCTAGAAATAAGTTGCCCGAATAAGCTTAAACAAAAAACCACAAATCACTTAACCCACCCCATGGCTCTTGATACCAATTGTAGGTTTCTATAATACTTCACACATACAATATCTTAGAGAGAGAAAGCTAGAGAGAGAGAATGGATGGAGAGAACATAGAAAACACACATATGCTATGTGAGAAAATGAACTAACCAACACCCTCTCCATGTGTGGAGAGGGATTTTATACAAAGGATAAACCGGGCTTTCCATGGGCTTTCTATATTTTGGCCTGGTTAGATTACTTCTTAATACAACTTAGACTATGAGCTAGAAACGTGAAATACGTGGAGTGACCGATCCTTTTATGGATTCCTAACAGTGATGAAGTCTTGGTAAGCATTGAAGGGGTTAAAGAATTAAAAAGAAATGTGAGGATAAAGGGTGTAAAGAAAGAAGCCCTCCATACACTTAGGCAGAAACAGGGTCAATACATATGCTATCAGAAACACTAAGCTGTTGTCTGGTATTGAAGATAGTCATCATGGATCTAGTGATACAATGCACAACCCTCCCTAGCCACTCAAGGTCTCACAAAATACTCTTGTTTCATTTCTCATGGAGATAAACGCATTTCTATCAACTTTCTCATTCCGAGTTAGTTGATAATGAAAAGGTGGCAGTCTGCTCCAACCTTCGATTACTAAAACCAAAGTGCACTATCGAGTCTAGAGCCATAAAAGAGATCATTCATAAATCTCATTAGGACACTAATTTAAAATATACTTGTTAAATCACACACTATGAAAACAAGAAATATCTTAAGAGTCCTACGCATTATCCTTGTGATATTGCCATAACATCAAAGTGATACTTAAGTATTCACAGTGACGATGGAAATCCTTCCAGAGCCAACATCAAACAAGCTCTGCGATAGGTGACTTGTGAGATCCTACATGGATCAAACTTGTAATAATGGATATCGATTCGGTCCAGCTTATGAATTGACGAATTAATTTTGAAAAAGATAAAATTGTTGGTGTGTTATAAAACCGTTTGCATCTTAACACACCGACTGATTTTCCAAAATCTATTTATAATCTTATGTCCATGGGAAGCCTCACAAGGGTATCTCGACATAGAAAAGCTGAACACGAATTGACGACTCAATCGGGAAGATAGTAATTACCGATTCACTCTTATCGTGTTGTCTGCTTTGAGACGCTCCGGTAATGAGAACGGCTAGTGCAGCTGCGAAACCCTGTCAAGGAGATTCTCTTGAATCCTACCTGATCACAGGCAGTATCTATACTTATTAACGGGGAACCGTGGTTATTGCAACCGTATTCGACGAAGTGACAAAGACACTTTTGTCTATATATGTTGTTTATCACTAACCCATTCATGCAGGTTTCCTGACGGCGGTAGCAGTTAACCGATGACGAGACGAATTCATAGCCACATGCTCATACCAGTTCAACATATGTAAAGACATTATGAAAGCTCAAGTACATGTTTCAAGACTTTCGTTACTCTGATACCGTACGTCTTCCTTGAAGTGACGAAGTATTAAAGTTAAAGAATTTCAAGAGAGATGAATATACAAGCTTTCAAGACAAAGAAAGGTATGAGCATGTCGGTCCGAAAGTCACAAGTTCAAAAGAAGGCAAAGATTACAAGATGGCAAAAAGAGATTAAGCTTGGTTGATGATCTCAAGGAGCTCAAGATCACATACAAGTCAAGCTAAAGGAACAAGCTCAAGCTTAAAAGTCTAAAGATAATTACTTCACATTCACAAGATAAAGATCAAAGAAATCAAGAATACGAGCAAAGACTGAAGACATTCATAGAATGCGTTTGTAAATTGGAGTGAAACTTCCCTTATAGGGGAGATGTTTGAAATACGGAAATAATGTATCTGTTCACTACCATTTGTCGTTAAGTAGCTCGTTAGTTATTATTTGGTACTTAGACTAAGCTAAACCGGGTTCAACAAACGATAACCCTTATGTTGACCACGTTCATGTACAGGGTTATAAATTCCTTCTAACCCCCCCCTCTCCATGCCTTGGAGAGGATTGCTGGTTCATTTGATAATACATTCTTCCTTTCTCTCTTTAAGTGTTTCAACCTCCTCTTTCTCTCTATAGATTTCTTCACTTCTTTTCATAGATTGTTGTATGTTTGATATCCTACACCTTTTTAGATCAAGGGCACAAATCAACACAGCAACCATAAGCATACTTACATGCAACCTATAAAATCATGTAACGATTAAGAATAAGAAGTTATGAGCGTATATTAAGCTTTAAATGTGAGACATCAAAGCATGACACCAAAGAAACCCACAAATACTTAACACCGGTCTCCTTTTTTAATCAATGACACTAATCAACATAGCAACCATAACCATAACTTATACATAACCTCCAAAATCAAGCAACAATTAAGAATCAAAAGTTATAAGCACATATCAAGCATCAAATATGAAACACCAAAACACAGCACCAAGCTTAAACAAACCTTAAACACGCATGTAGAAACCCACAAATACTGAATAAAAGTATCCTTTTTTAATCAACCACACTAATCAACATAGCAACCGTAACCATAACTTATACGCAGACTATAAAATCATGCAAAAATTAAGAATCAGAAGTTATAAGCACATATCATGCATCAAATATGAGACACCAAAACACGACATCAAGCTTAAACAAACCAAAAATACTCATGCAAAAACCCACAAATACAGATCATACTTATCAAAAAACTTAATCTAACACAAAGACAAATACATAAATCCAATAATAATTTACACAATCAAAATAATACCTAAATATCATACGTTAACCAATAAGATGTGAATAAAATTTGAATCAAAACCTCAAAAACACCTAAACGACTAAACAATCACCATTCCTCAGAATCTAAACAACCTTTACAGGGAAAAATGATTCAAAGTAGAGAGAAATAAAATGTTTGCATGTGTGTTCAGTAGAGAGAAAGATATTTTCATGTGTATGTTGAATGTGTGTGTTAAAGAAGCAACAACAGTTGACACATATAAGAAGTGTATTGAAGAAGACACCAGCAACTTTGTTTGTAATGAAAGAAAAACGGACCAAGAAAAATAAAGATGAGCCAACAACCTAAGCAAATGAAAATGGCCCAACAACCAAACGACACAACCTACTACCAAAACTACCCCACTTAATGCTAAACGAACACATTAATGGCAAAACAACATCGTACGCACGCCTAATGTATAATAGGTTAATCTTGTGATTTAAAGTTAAATTTATGCATAGGAGGGGTAAATAATAATTGTTTTTAACTAAATGTTTTTTTATCTCTGACAGAAAACGCTTGCTCTCCATCACCTAACTCCTGGAGATCGATGACATAAATGATGGTATTAAAATAGGTGACAAAATGATGATAATGTTAGATGTGTTATACTATTGAAAAGAAAAAGATGATGTTTATTCTTTTTATAAGCCGTCGGTGATAGTTAGAAGACTTTGTTTTACAAGTTTCAGAATATAATTGTTTAATGGTTTTAGCTGATTGGTTAACGTGTTATGTGCTAGTTTCTTTTTCGATTTATATACTATTTGAGATTTATATCTCTAGAATCTGGACCGCGACATATGTTAATGCCACATTTACGCAGTCAAAGATGATTTTAAAATATATATAATAATGAATGAGAAATTAACTTATGCAATAACTACCTAAAGTGACACCTTATCGAACAAATGCGGTTTGCAAAGATCGATCATTCAAAAAGAGTAATGAATGCTTTTAAAATATCTTTACGGCTAACACAAGAAAGCCAGTTCTTTGTTAGGAAAACGTGACATTTATATTGCTTGTAATATGATTGAATACCACGTTAGAGTCAAATTGATGTGTATCCAGTTTCCTTCTTGAGTGATCCTTCTTCATTAATAGAAAAAAATAAAGAAATAATTAGATCTCGTTGAATTAAATATTAATGGAAACATATAGAAAAAAGAAGAAGATGTTTTGAGTATCATGGTTCGTATTGATTAAAAAGTCAGCTATTATTTGGATAATACCATATAATTGAAGAGTATATCTTGATATATTTTTGAAAAAGATTTGAATGAATATGATATAATTAGAGAGTATATCTTGATATATTTATGAAAATCAAAACATGTATTAATACTACTAATTATTATTATTTTGGATAGTAGAACACAAATTGTGTGTTAAATCTCATTGCATGTTAACCATAGGTCACAAGTTCAAACCTTCTCATGTCTATCATTTTTATAAAAAAACCAAAATTCCATGTCATGTGTGTGCCATGTCATCGTTGAAGTAACATACAGTCACTAAATCATATTTATACACTCATAATTAACCTCATATATATGTTACTAGTCCTCTAACCCGCCCAACGGGCAGGCTATTTTCGTAATGTTCCGTATGTAATTTTATTTTACTCTCTATTAGTTTTTTAAACTTTCAATGGATATGTTTTATGCTTCACTTGGATATCTTCTTCACATTGGATATCTTTTGATACTTTGAAAAAAGTCAGAGATTTCTATTGGATATGCTTTAGTGTTTAAATTTAAGTTTGAAAATGATATCTTGTAAAATTTCGTTGGATGTATTTTAATGTTTAAATTTATGTTTGAAAAATTGGCATTGGATAATTATTAATGTTTAAATTTGTTGGATATGTTTTAACGTTTAAATTTATCTTTGAAAAATTGTCATTGGATAATGATTAATGTTTAAATTTATGTTTTAATGCTTTTAAAATTTGCATGTCATTTCATCGATGAGTCATCATTGATAGGGCGATGAGGTGATAATAATGTGTCATGGTCTCCTCTATTAAATATATATATCTAAATATAAAAATATATATAATATAAGTAGTGTGTTTGTGTTTGTGAGTGTATATATTTATATATATATATATATATAAATATAAATATATATATATATATATTATATATATATATATATATAGAGAACTGTTACATAACCCGACCCGACGGCGGGTTCGGCTTCACATCACAACAGATCACTACGTAAGCGCAAAAACCTCAAATATAACCTAACTCTAAGCCGAGTACACAATCATTCTTCTCCGAAACCGAAGCATGGATAGTAAAACCAAAATCTGATAATTCCAGCTAATTCAAAATCACACGATTGCAATCACCTAAAAAAACCTCAAACAAAACCTAAAACTAATCACTTAAAACCTCAAACTTTAAGCGATACACGAATCATTCATCTCTAAAACGCGAACATCGGCAATACAACCTAAAACTAATCACAATAAAACCTAAATCTAATCGTATTGAATCCTTGTATACGCAACATTAAAATCACATTATTCCAATCATAGGAACCCTACCACAAGGATATAGAAATACAACATCACCGATCCTTTTATGTCCATTTTGGTTGCTGTTGTAACTACGGTTCAAATGAGCTTTGATGAAATGAGAATTAGAGATCAAAGATTTCCAAGACTTACACACACTCTTGCATCTAGTGAGATTCCCCATATCCGATCTTAAGAATATGTTGTACCAACAGAAATGAGCTTTGAAGAATTGAAATTCGGAGATCAAAGATTTCCACGACATACACACACTCTTGCAACTAATGAGATTCCTCACATCCAATATTAGGAATATGTTCTCATAGATATCATCAGGGATAAGCTTTTCCATTGAAGCCATTAAACTACGCGATTGAGCTGAAAGAGTATCCTCAACAATTAACCTTAAGAAAATGCATATTTATCTAATAGCCATTGTTTGCCCATGTCTGTGACATCAGTAGCATATTGCATTAGAAAGCTACAATAGAAAATAGCTTATGCAAAACAAAAAAAGTAGCTAGCTTGGTAACAACGTCACAATCACAAACTCATGGTAGTATCCATAAAAGCAACTGAAAACTAACTTTAGAGTTTACATAATTACAAGCAAAGAGTTCACTGGTGAGGGTCTCCCATAACCCATGAGATGTTGCTATATTCAGATGGTCTTAAATCTTTTCCTAAATATTGTAGGGCAAATTAGACGCGAGTATTAAAAACTCGTTCTAGCATCTTAGTAGACGCTAATTAAACATACTAAAAGGCCATTTAGTGTACGTTTGGGGTTCTAGAACAATCGCTAACGTACATGGGTAAAAAAGACATTGGTAATCCACAACATGAATTTGTTTAGCTATAAGAGTAACTGAGTGACATAATTTTTGAGTGACATAATTTTAAGACTAATATATATACTGATCCTTGAACAAGTGTAAACAAAATAGTTATACATTGGTTCAAACCCAATTATGTTATATGAAGAATTGAAGATTAACTATTAAAATTGTGCTAAATTAATCCTTGGTTCACACTCATAAATTCTAAGCCGTTCTAAGGAGTTAAACGAATGAACGTAATGATAAATTTTAAAGCATGAACTCCATAATGATTAATAATTTATGGGCGAATGACACAAAAAGGTACTCAACTTAAGGGTCATTTCCAATCAAAGTATCGCACTTATTTTTTTGCATAAAAAGGCACACAACTTATTTTTTTGGCCAATTTGGGTATTTTCGTTAAATATTTAACGATCATTAGTTAAATTTTACATTTCAAGTCCACCCTCTACCACCACCATCAATCATCATCCCCACCGCCAAGCCTGCCCATCACCATCACAACAAAGCTCATCCTACCCGATATACATAACATGATATAAGGGATCACGTACCTTCAAATTCAACTCACGCTTAAAACGAACCACAGTGTTGCTTATGATTATGATTATGAGAGTGTATATAACGTGTCATGTAACATTACAAATTAGTTGCATACGTAAATATTAGTTACTGATATAATGAGGGTTATTATATTTTTTGTGACGTCTGACAATTTTTTTAAGTATATGTGGTGAGTGGTGAATGAATAGGTTTTTGAAGATACGAATGAATGATATTAGGGTTTTGTTAAAAGTTTGGATGAATATGTCATATAATTAGAGAGTATATCTTTATATATTTTTAAAAGATATTGATGAATATGTCATATAATTAGAAAGTATATCTTGATAATTATAGAGTATATTTTCAAAATATGTCATATAATTAGAAAGTATATCTTGATAATTATGGAGTATATCTTAATATATTTTTGATGTATATCTTGATATATTTTCTAAAATTAAAATATATCAACTAGATTTTTTTTAAATATATTATTATAGTTTTTAATAGTAAAACATAAATAGTGACTTGACTCAGTTGGTAAACTTGATTGGAACTTAACCATAGGTCACAAGTTCGATCCTTGCCATGGACAATATTTTAAAATAAATTCCGAAAATAAAAAAAAATTCAAAAATTAATGCAAAATATGTGTCATGTCATCGTTGAGGTGACATTTTATGTCATTGTCACACATATATACACTCATAATAATTACTCTCATATATAAATTATATAATTATGGAGTATATCTTAACATATTTTGAAGTATATCATGATATATTTTTAAAGATTGTTTTTTTTAGAATATATTATTATAGTTTTAGATAATAAAACATAAATGCTGGCTTGACTCAGTTGGTAAACTTCATTGGAACTTAACCCTAGGTCACAAGTTCGAACCTTGTCATGAACAATATTTTTTTTTTAAATCCGAAAATCAAAAAATTAAAAAAAAAATTCTAAAATTAAAAAAAAATCCGAAAATTAAAAAAAATCCGAAAATAAAAAAAATCAAAAAATTAAAAAAAATTCCGAAAATTAAAAAAAATCAGAAAATTAAAAAAAAAATCAAAAAATTAATGCAAAATGTGTGTCATGTCATCGTTGAGGTGGCATCCAGTCACTAAATCATATTTATACATGCCGTTCTAAAAAAAATCATATTTATACACTCATAGTTAGCCCTATATATATATATATAGGATAAAGATCAAATAAAAAGACAAATATTCGTGAGAATGATAAAAAAAAAAATTTTTTTTTAAAGTTCTCAAAAAAATCTGAAAAATTTCCACAAGATCGTGTATGTTGGTGCATGAAAAAGTTGTAAAGGAAGTTTTTCTAAAAGTAGATAGTTTTGCCGAAAAAAATTTATTAAAAAAACGTTTGTGCATTAAATCGGTTTTTTGTGCATCAAAAATTCGTTTTTATACCCAACTTCTTTTGACTTTTTGCATCAAAATTTTATTGCGCATCAAACTATAACAAGTCAAAAAATTTGTGCATCAAAATTTCTTTTTTTGCGCATTAAAAAAACGTATAAAAACTCAAAATTAGAAAAACTTCTTTTACAAAAAAAAAAATCCGAAAATTAAAAAAAAATCAAAAATTAAAAAAATCCAAAAATTAATGCAAAATGTGTGCCATGTCATCGTTGAGGTGACATCCAGTCACTAAATCATATTTATACACTCATAGTTAGCCCTATATTTATATACTAGTTACATAACCCGCCCGACGGGCGGGTTCACTTCAATTTTTTTTAGAGAAGAGGTTTGTGTGAGTTTGCCTTAATAACTGTGAGTGTCGAGTCCAGTTGGCCATGAACGGATCAAAACGGTTCAGTTAGTTCTGGGTGGGTGTATTTTGGTCCGATCAATATTAAACGCTTCTGTTAGGTCCGGGTTGGTTTGTTCTTGTCCGGTCAATATCGTGTCATTACAGTTAAAAATCCTAATTTTTTTTGTTGTATGTTTTTCATTACAAATTTGTTTTAGAGAAGAGGTTTGTGTGAGGTTGGCTTAATAATTGCGGAAGGGTTCGCTTCATAATAATATTGATAATACTAAATAGATGTAAATAAGAATTCTACTGAACAACACATAATAATTTTAACAAATTGCAACGAAACAAAGTTGTTGCAAAACAGCAATGATATGAGTGGAGAGGGCGTGACAATAACATCGGTCATGAAAGCGTTTTATAAGTATCTCTGGAATAGGGTACCTGTGGAAAACGTGTTTGATAGTTGCAACTAAAAAAAAAACGTACACTTAGTATTATGAAAAATTACAATTTTTCATTACATGGTTTGTCCTACGATATTACCACGCTTTATGTCATTACATGGATGTCCTAGATAATTACCACGCTTTATGAGAAAAGTCTGTTATAGCATTTCTATATTTTCTCATTATCATCAATTCATCATTGCAGCGAGTTATATATAAGTTTCGGATATTGCTACATCGACGGTCGACCTAATAAGATTGTGTTCATAAGTAGGTTTGCCTCCAAATGTAAAAACTGACTTAGGTTTATCCTTTGATAGTGTAAGGCAACTATCCTTGTTGTGTTTTACTTGTGGCTTTAATAATTCTGTGTTATCTGTATTTCTATTTTCCTGTTTTATAAAAGAGAAAATTTAGGTGCAACTATTTACGAAATAACACCTCTGTTTTATAGCATGAATCAAAGTTCATCCATGTTTAGGTTCCTTTAGTCTTTTTGCTAAGATTGGCAGTTATATATAACTGCAAAAGGAATGAGTGGAAGCTATTGATCTGAACTAATACAAATTAAGATGAAGAGGCTTTGAGAAGTACCTTTTTTTCTCTTTGAGATGGTGAAGTTCCATACGTACACTTTAGTCCTAAACATACGTGGATGGGCTGCAAGTTTAAGAGCCAAAGGACATGATGCTGCCTTTATCTCAGTTGGAGCATAAGGCATATATTTCTCCATACAGAATAAAAAAACTACTACATGAAAGTTTTCACCACCTTACATAAGGGGCGTTTGGGAATGTATGCTTACTTGAGACCGTCCTGCTTAAATTCATAGTCAGCTCGTTAGGATTTTATCACGTTCCTTGAGGACTCCAATAAGTAAATGAAATCTGCAATTGAAAAAAACCAAATGGATAGAGGCTTTGTTTGGTTACCTCTGTTGACTATGTGTCTATAGGCCAAAGTTGCATATCTGCACAAATTCCGTTTCACTGTCAACATATTTAGTCCATAGGTTCCTGAATTGGTTCATAGCAATATCGAGCCATGGTTTCATATCCCCATTGAAATGAGTTTACAACAGATTTATTAATCTCATCCATGTGTGTACTTGGGTTGTATCCAAGTCCAAGTACATACCATGCTTTGTCCAATGATTTTGTTGTTGAGTAGAAAGTCATCAGTCCAGGTGGAAGCGTCCCTACTTTCGTGAATAAAGTTAGATCCTTGTTCTGAGCAAGATTGATTTGAAGTTAGTTCATTGATTATTAATCTTCTTTTATATAAACGTGTTCGAGTAAAAGACTGTATTTTTAACAGGGTGCTTAAAAAACAGAAAATTGATCACTTATGTTAGGACAAAAGAAAAAGATAAATACAGCTAATTTGTTTTTGAAAACCGAGAGCAATTCAAAAGTTCTATTACTAATTAAAATGTATAAAGGAGTAGCATAATGAATAAGAAGATGAACAACTTTAAACTAAAAATGTCAGTTGATTTACACGTTATTAGACTTATCAGTTATGTCACTGATAACATTAGTATGCTGCACTTATAAATGGGTCAAATGCTACAACAGGTAATTTGATCTGTAAAAGGGTCAAAACGGAAGTCACTGAAGGGCATATATCTATGGATAAACCTCCTAAAAAGATTTCTTTAAAACAATATTATATTTGTGATCATATTTAAAGCACTAAACTCTAAAAAAGTGTTTTGACTTTTTAGTCAATCCAACCCATTTGGACCCCATCAAAATGACCCATTACCCAACCTGCCCATTTTGCATCATGTAACAAAAGATGTTGGGTATGAGAGATGATTAATTAAATCTCAGAGTTGTGTCATACCTTGTGGCAAAGTCCTCGAAGAATGGAAAACTTACGAAGATCAGTACGACATTCGTTTTTCCATTGCCAAGCAAATCTTTCACTTCCATTTTAACTCATCATAATTGCTTCCAAGCAATACATTTAAGCATGATGCTATAGACCCAGCTAAATCAGTAACATTATCGACAGCTGCTACAACTGCTTGCAAAATATGCTTGTAAGCTCAAACAACCATCTCGTGTATACACAGTGATTGCACATGTGGAAGCTTGTCTGCAAGTTCAACCTGACACAATGGAAAAGACAAAATGATATAAGTGTCATTACCTTTGAACAAAGTCAGAGTTTAAAAAAAATACCACTCGGCCAAAGGAGCACATCCGCAAACCCCTTGTGTGCATGGAATCGGTCAAAGTTCTTCCATCAACAAGTGAAAGTTCAAGGGAGCCAAAATCAGCCACCTAACAAAAGATGCGACTGCAACTATGACATCATTTCATAATGTTAGTAACGTCGTTAATAGCAGCTACTGCTTTTAAAACTGATACGTCGACAAATAGGCAATGAAGTAGAAAAGCTTTCCTATCTCTAACTTGTCTTTCTTCTTGAGTTTTACAAGGCATTGCTGCTAAAAATGAAAATTCTTTTGCCCATGGTTTATGGTCATATTTACCATTCCCGTCTTGCCACTGCCTACTTCTTCCTCCCCAATTATCATCTTCACAGGAAGTGGTAGGAAAAAAGACTGGTTTCGGGCAAACAAAGTATTCTGGAGAACCAAATAGAAACGACCTAGGCCGCACAGCCCAATGTTTGATCGGAAACCATCAAGGAAGATTGCCCAAAACAGAGACGAATAAATATACATTTTTAAAAAATTACACCCAAAAATAGTTGTCAAGCGTGAGCTTGATTAACTACTTTAGTTGTGCTCAATGAAAAGCTTTCGATAATAGCTTTCTAAGCCTGCACAAAACATTAAAAAAACACATATCAAAACTGATCCTCGATACAGGATCATGTATATTAGTTTGGAAAGCGGGAATGGCCGTTAAAACTGCTCATCTGCATAAGACGTTGCAAATAAGAAACTCCAAACTGCTTATCCATTGCACGCTTATTTCACTCACAAATCAAAATAATCAGATTAGTTGTTTATTAGCAAAACCAAACACCCTCAAAATATGCTTATCTTCTATATTAGAACAGAAAAGCAGATAAGCAGTTTTAATAAGCCATCCCAAACACCCTAAAGAAGTAGTAAGTTTTTACTTACACCATCGAAGATCCGACTTATTTCCTGCAATAGACCAACCAAAGAATGACTTAAAAGAAGACGCTTTCCAGCTGGATAGAACCTTTTTCTGGAAGCAACAATTGTCATTGGCTTCCCACTACAAACCCGTACCTGAAATAAAGTAGACATCCATAAAGCTTTTTTTAGTGTCTCGTATAAACATCAGCAACATCAAGGTTTGATCTTTAATATAATGATCATCAATGCTGTCCCTTTTAATACATGCTTTTGAAGGAACCAAAATTGTTTCCATAGGAGAGTAAAAATGTAAATCATCTCTGCAACCAATAAGTTGTAAATTAGGGGCATCGACATCATTTTTGTCCAATTCACACTTCGAATGACTTAAAGAGAAAGATTTGTTCAGGGAGAGAATGAATTGGTATCTAAGAATACTTAAATAATAAATATAGTGAAGTCAAAGGTCAACACAATCAACACATTTAGAGTTTAGAGTATCGTAAATGCATAATGGTAAGATAGATTAATGGGTGCTCGTCTTACCCGTGACCTATAACAAAACGCATATAATGATACCCTTTTCTTTCTCGAGCTTCACCAGTTTATCACCTGGAGTTTTTAAAACACACAAAGAATTCAAGATTGCAATTGAATAGCGATCATGTGCATCATGACACATTTGCTTATGCATAGATCACTTTAAGCAATATTCTGTATCTAGGAGATCAAACAGGTATACTTAAAAAATAGCTAAAAAGGAAAAGATAAAAAGAAGACACCTAAAATTGTTTACAGATTAAATGGAGAGTTATTTGGTCATACCTTATCATTGATTTCATCCACCAACATCTTCTTTGCCTTGTAGCATAGTACTCTTAATCCACATTCTCACATAAAAATAAACATGCGGCCAAATAGACGAAATATATATAGAAAAGATATAAAAGAAAAATGTCAGTGATCATTCATCTTCATATGTAACTGTTGATAATTAATTGTGGTGATTGTGATTTTAGTGTTGTTTGTGATTTAGTGGAAACGATCATTGGTTTTGTGGTTTGTGTTGTTTCAAAAGTTAAGTATGAATTGATTTGGATTAATACCAAATCTAATTATGCTTCAAAATTTAATTATAGAGAGTATATCATCAAAATTTAATGTTAAATGTGTGTGCCATGTCATCGTTGAGGTGGCGTTGAGTCACTAAATCATATTAATCCAGTCATAGTTAGCCCCATATATAGGTATATATATATATATATATATATATATATATATATATATGGCAACCAAGATGACGTGGCATTATGACGTGACATTAAATAGTCAAATGCCTCCTGTTATATACAATGTAGAGATCTTTATATTTACAATTATATATAACAGGCATGTCACCATTTAATGTCACATCATAATGCTATGTCACCATGGATGCCATGTCATCATTTTTTTTTGTAAATTTCATTTTTTTTAATGTTTTTATTTGTCATCATTTTTTATTTATTTTTTGGAAATTTCATTTTTATTTATTTTTATTGTAAAATTCGGTTTTTAAAAAATTAGCAAATTATGTTCATGGCAAGATTTGAACCTGGGTCTGCTAATTCACAAACAAACACCTCAACCAATAGACTAGGATAGAAGTTATGATGAATAATTGAAAACAAAATTGTTATACTTTCTAAAAACACAATTTTATCCCAAAATAACCCAATACATACGTGACTTTTTTCCTAAATACATAAGCCTCATTCTTTTATCAAAAAATAATCCTGTATCATTCGTCTCATTTTTTAGAAAACCCCTAATGATCCTGTTTTGGTGTGGTTGGAATTAATTTATGTTTTCGAGAGCAATGCATGAAGCTATGGTCATTGAGTGTAATAAATTGTCTTTTCGAGTGCAATGCATGAAGCTATGGTCATATTCATCGTGGTTAATTGTGGTTAGAATTTTTTATTGTTAGGGTTAACGATTTGAATGGTTATGAATGGTTATATTGAGTGTTTTTTATTATAGGATGCAGTTATAGCAATTGTAAGTTTTGTTATTTTTTCAACTATGATTAGTGTTTACGAATGCAATGCATATGCATCGTCATTTTTTTGTAACTGTTATATTCTTTTAACAAACATGTCAAGGATCTGGTAAGGATGCACATGCTCTTTTATAAAAGGTGTGAAGGCCAGAATATTGTTGCTCATTTGTTAACAAGGTATCAATTTTTTTCCATTGGATGTAGCTGGTTATAGTGCTAAGTTAAGTCCTGACACTTCGATTATTTGGTTCAGCTTATTTTAGCTGAAGGATTGACCTATTTCCAACACATTGATGATCATGCGAGTACCAAGATTATTACCTCTCCTGTTAACTTTGGTGTTACTGATTCTAAGTACCGATGCTTTGATTTGATTATGCTCAGCTCATTACTACAAAGGAGAGATCATAGTTAAAAGAGAAGATATCAAATCCATTAGCAAGGTAATTACATTTCCCACTTTGGTGTTTTTATTTTTAAGCACTATTAGTAAACAATGTGTTGATTTAGGAATATAGGGTTACTAAAACAAAGGTAAAATATAACGATCTAGCTATATATATGTATAAAAAATGTTGCATCATATGTTTGCAGAATAAATGGACAATGCTGAATTTTGTTTGCATGTTAATCCAACAATTTGTTTAAACATGAAATCGTTGTAGCTTCACCCAACTCACTTGAATTTCTATCCGATTAACAAACATGATTGATTTTGCAGGACTTTGTGGAGTACCTTATTGATATGCATGCAAAGTTCAACTCACACGTTACCGCAAGCTTGTCAAGTCTCAGGTAATATCACAATGTAAATTCGTCTTCTGTTATATAGTTTATTTTTGCAGTTCTACGAGTTTTTTTACCATGTTTTTTGGTTCTTTCTAGGCTATTGGTTCAGCCTTTAAGGTTTTGGTCAATAAAACTCTTAGGGGTACGGTTTCCCTTGCTCGAGTTTGCTAGCTTTTTACTGTAACACCATCCTCTTTCATGGCAGCAGCAAGGAGCTTACTTATGAAGCTTTTGAGAAAAGGTTGAACTTTTGAGTTACAACACAGATAAAGATCGTTTCGGAAACATGATTTGGTAAGTATCTATTTAATATATTTAATCTTAGATGTTTTTTCAAAACCGGAATTTGAGTAAGCTAAATTAAAATTTGAATTTTCTATTTGCAGGAAATTTTGTACTAACCGTTTACACGGAAAGCATGCTGTAAACTTTGATCGTGAAAGAATTTTAGTTAGGAAGATAAATAAGCTTACTCTTCCAAATGAATATAAGTACTTGGACTACTTGGTAAGTAAATGACTATGTTTAACTTATGGTGGATTTGTGTAAGCTTTGACATTTTTTATTCCCTGTTTTCGGCTTGCTCGGACAAAGGCCTGGCTGGGTTAAAATAGGTTGTTTCTTTTAATTTGATTTTACTATTACATTGTGTGTTAAATATTAGGTGAGGTTAACATGGATGTGCAAAATGGATGGAAATTTTGGAAAAACAATTAAGATGACGTTAACATGTACACAGGCTGTGGTTCTTCTATTATTTAATGATACAGAAGTTCTCAGCTTTTCCGAAATCAAGAAGACTTTCCCATCGCTCAAATATATGAAGAAGACAATCCTTTGTCGAAGAAGAGGTAATAATTTTTATCTTTCTTACATGTAAATACCTTGATATAGTGATATGGAATTCTGGTCAACATGTCAAAAACATCATATGCTGACTTTTAATTTATTTAAACTCTAATTATGTAAAATAATTGAACTCTTACAATGGCCAGCTTGCATATCTCCCGCACCGAAAGCGGGACTTAATTTTGGATGAAGATCATGCAGAGTTATATGTCTCTATTGATGGAAATGTGGAAAATAATAATGATGCACTGAAGGAGGAGAAAAAGACCAAAAAAACTGGATCACTCAATTGGTTGAAACCACGAGTCAGTCTACTATGCAATTCTTGCATTGTTTATCAGGGTCAATATGTCTGTCTAAACTCTAAAGTATGGGACACAAGGTACTTGAATATATCTAGAACAATTTGTAAGTTAGTNCGTGGGTTAGGAGGGGACAAGGCACAAGGGGACCATTTTGATCCTCAAATGGGAGTTTAGCAAGGACATGGTGCAAGCCATTATGTAGGAAGTTAGTTTAACTTGTATCAATTTGAAAAAAAAAGGATCCTAAGTCAAGAGTGTGTGTGTGTCCGGTTGGTATAAGGCAAAAAGGGGGACCAAAAATATTTTTCCCACTTTCTAGGATCACTAGTGCTCTTTTGTGAATTAATTTCCAAGGTATAGCATGCACATGCATATGTATAGATTAACAACGCGTATCACGTAAACAACGAATCGGGTAACGGTAACACGGAAAATTATGAAATTTTAAACATTGCCTTAAAACATAAAAACGTGGCTATTGCCAAAATACTACAACGCTTGGTGTCCCGGTTCGCTACCGGAGACGATTCTCAGATAATAACGAAACAACTTCCCGGTTAAACGGTAAAGCTAAACGAAACATTTAAAAATTTATATTATTACACGGAAACGGCTAACTTACTAAACGGAAATTCTCGGGTTGTCACATTAACTTTTTTGTCCACTATGTCCGTGTTTATGTATTGTTTACGGCTTTAAGTTCTCATTAATTGTATTATTGCTTATATCATAGACAGACAGTATCTCGGGGGTTTGACCAGTACCAGCGATAAATCAAGTGGCGCAAAATCTATAAGCACACCTTCAACTCCCCCAGCAGATAATCCTACTGAATCCAGACATTCACATTCTTAGCTATCGGAGTGCAGATCTGCTGAATTTTCACCTGGAGCAAGACAACATCTAGAAATTAATGACGACACCTTTTTGCAATAAGAGAGTCCTCTGGTAAGCCTTTTCCCTACACTTTTTGTCTTTATGTACTTGAATAAATTTAACTGTACATCTATTGCATGAGCGAATATTAGGTAGAATTCTGTAATAACCAACCCTTTAAGCATTTTGTAACTGTAAAGTCTAGATATCTGGTTTTAGTTCAGATATTCTATACGTGCAACTCGTCCACAAACTGTAATGCTGTCATCTGTGCTATCAAGTGATAGTATGCATATTGGACTCCTTGCTGCCGCTGCCACAAATAGTTGTTTCACAATATTTTATAATCCAAGGTGACAAACATAAACAAAAGGAAATGTTCATTTTTCTTAAATATGATGTCTTGTTCTTCATTTACGTCTTTTTATATGCAGAGCAAGTCCATGTGAATTTGTTATACCTCTTTCAAAGTATGTGAAAGTCGTGTATCATATTCGTGTTTCTATTGGAATGCATTTCCGGATGCTCTTTGAAACTGAAGAATCAAGTGTTCGGAGGTAAACTTGCTCATTAAAAGTCATTATCCTTTTTATACCATTCTATTCAACCATTAATTTTAATGTTTTCGTTTATGTTTTTACCATTATGTAGATACATGGGTACAAAAACTGGCATTGGTGACTTGGATCAAGTTCGCTAGCCCAACTCTCATTGGCGATCTGTCAAGGTAATGCTATCAAATATTATTGGCATAAGTTTGTGATTTTGAACATGCTAAAACTATTGATTGCCTCCAAGCTGTGTTGTCATATAGACATAAATACGTGTAAAATAAACTTAAAACCTTTAGAATGTTTTGGGCTTGATGATGATTCATGCATAAAAGGTTAAATTTAAAAAAAAGTAAATTGAGTGTTTGGTTATGTTTAGCAAATTATATAACAGAATCTGTTTTACAGCGCACGAGTCGCACTCTGAAGCAGTTAAAAAGGCTATTAGTGGACATCACGCAGTAGGAATCATCTCTCTTTTTTAATTAAATTGTTAGCACGTCATATCAACACTTCTAAAGATTTTATTTCATATCAGGCTGTTTCAGGAGGCGTCTTGTTGAAACTACCGTTCACATCCATCTTTGAATATCTTCAGGTTAGCATAGTCATTTTTAAGTTAACCCTTTAATATTTGGGTTAAAATGGTAAAACCAATAAACTTCCAATTCTGTGCCTAAACATTCTTATGGATAGCCCGACCATATTGTAGATGCTGAAATAGCCCGTAACATACGTATCTTATATACTTTAAGATACTCCTTGGCTGCGTTTTTATCACAGGTTGGTTAATTTCATCCAAGTGCAAATTATCAGTTACCTATTATAATTTCATTATTGTGTACCGATTTCTTTTTCGTTTTTGTTACTCATTGTTGGATGTGTATGGCGATTGATGAATTCGGTAAGACCATCTCTACATCTTTAGAGGATTCATTGTTGGTTAGAGTAAATGGTTGTTTTTTAACGCTGGAACAATCTATTCACCTAAGTACCCTTCTACAGTATTTATTTTTGTCAGATACAAGGTGATCATTGGATGTTTTAACTCATTACTTGAGATTATGTAGGATGACTCTTTGGTGTTCCACGTATTCATCCTTAATGACGAGCTACACGAGGTTCCTTATATTTTGGGGGAAATAACAGATTTCGATAGTTGTAGGCTTGTGCTATGGTCTCATGGTGGTGATACTAGCGATGCTGTCTCTTTTATTCATGAAAATTTAAACCAGCTGGACACGTATATATCCATGATGGGATGCACTTCTAATTGCTATTCTTGTTTTTTGTTTCTAATCTATGTTACTTGTGGAATCCTATAATGACTCCATAGATCGTTATTAGGACTCATCTAGGGTATGATAACAATGATCGTAACACGCAGCGGAATATAAAGAACACAATCATGTTACTAATAAGGTTTTCTTTATTAAACATTAATAAAGAAACTAACTACTGACTACTACACACGCTTTCTATGCGTTTAGACTCTCATTGGAGAGACTATCTATGAATGGATGCATGTAACCTAGACGCCTACCCTCTTTATATAATAGAGGGAGGTTACAAGAAACCATAGCTTACTAACAAAGCTAACTAACTATTACATATCGGGTCCTTATTGTTTCAAAAGAAAACATAATACAATTAGGAAACTAATTAATTAACATTAATCATAACATTAATGTTTGACTAATCTATATCTTCAACATTAATGTTGATTTTGTAACGTCTCAATCAACATTAATCTTGATCTTGTTTCCTTCTTTAGCATATCTTGTTTCCTTTTGTTTCTTCTTTCTTCATTTCTGTTTATGGGTTTTGTAATCATCAAATCTGTAATTCCTAACATTACTGATATTAACTGATTTCTTTGAGTTGTATATTTGTATGCTGAATATATTTTGCGGCATATGTTTACGTCTGATAATTTAGTATCTACAAAAACAAACTATCTTCATTTACACAAGGCAATTGTAACATTCAGATTGAACAATACATGGTGGACAAGAATGTTTCCTAACACATTATTCTGAAAAAGAAAGAGACTAGAGAACTGTGTCATATTCTACCTAGGAAGACTTGATATTAGAAATCAGTAACAGTTTCTTCACGTGGGTTGATGCAAAACACTTTGTGTCCAAAGTGTTTCAAATGTCCTCATTCTTTAAACGTTAATATACATTTTAGGCGTTTGAAGTTATCGCCTCTATGTTTTATGTGAAAATATAAAGACTTGTTGGCAGAAAGGATCAATAATGTCAGAGGTGATAGATAATTGTGTGAGTAGTGACAGGTGTTAAAGGGAGCATACCACGAGGACTTGCTACTTCTATAACATATATATGTACGAAGGTTCTTATTTTTAAGTAGATTATAAGCAGATGTATACTTAAATAAGTAATCATACGCGATGAGCCGATAAGTACTTTCTGTAATTTTGAAAGTTGAGATGTTAACAAAATTACACTGGCTTACTTCATTGCATTAGCACATTTTTGTGCCTTAATAATCAGATACGTTGTTCGCAATTCATTAACCGTTACTTAATTTTTCACTTGGATACTCACAAAACAAACCCCCCCCCAATCGGAAACATTTGCAAAACCTTGGTAATACACAAGCACATTTTTA
>BQNB010030029.1:0-18153 GCA_026074375.1 Tanacetum coccineum
TGCATGGATTGGGGGGAAGTTAATCCAGTTCATGCATACTACAATAGTTCCTGTACAAGTAAAGACAATGAAGATCCAATTTGGAGTACAAGTTTCAAGACAAGGAGAACTCAGAAGACATCTTCAGCTTTGGAAGTGCTTTGGAAGTGCTTTGGAAGACTTTATTTCTGTTGTATTTGTACCTAATAGGAACATTGTAAGTAATTCCATATGTCCACATATTGGGGGAAGATTGTTAGCCTTAAAATATGGTGACATATCGGAATTACATTAGTAATCATTAGGCAAGACTACAAGGACTAGAATTGTCAAGTTAGGATAGTCTTGACCTATATATATCCCCTCCATACTTCCATGGAGGGGTGAGGATTCATTTTGTAAAGTGTGTGTGTTCTTGACTTTCTCTCTCTAGACACACACATCTTCTCTCTACTCTTTCTCTCTCTAAATAATACGGCTTTCTATTTGTTCAATCCTCCCCGACCTCCGGATTTTCTTTGTTAGCTAGTGTTTCTTATTATAACAAAAATGAAGAGTCTTGTCGGTCTTGATTTCATCCAATGGCACATGCAGATTAGCATCCGCCAAACACTTCTTTAAATTTGACACGTGAAATGTGTCATGCACACTACTCAATTCCTCAAGCAATCTTAACCGATAAGCTACAGGGCCGATCATTTCAAGGATCTCGAATGGTCCTACATACCTCGGTGCTAACTTGCCTCTCTTTCCAAAATGAATTACGCCTTTCCAAGGCGACACCTTTAATAACACATGATCTCCCACCTTGAACTCCAACAGCTTACGTCTATTATCAGCATAGCTCTTTTGACGATCCCTCCCCGCTTTGAGCTTTTCCTTTATCAACACTACCTTATCAGTTGTTTTCTGTACCAGTTCGGGTCCAATCAAACTACTTTCACCAATTTCCGCCCATAGAACGGGCGACCTACATTTTCTTCCATACAATGCTTCGAACGGAGCACACCGAATGCTCGAATGATAACTATTGTTGTAGGAGAATTCAGCTAGCAGTAGGTGAACATCCCAATTTCCACCAAAGTCAATAACACATGCCCTTAACATATCCTCCAAAGTCTTAATCGTACGCTCACTTTGTCCATCCATCTAAGCATGATAAGTTGTACTCATATCTAATCGCGTCCCTAAAGCTTTTTGCACTGTTTACCAGCAACGTGATGTAAACCGTCCATCTTGATCCAAAATAATCGACACGGAAACTCCGTGTCGTGCGACTATCTCATCGATGTACAACTTTGCCAATCTCTCAGTACTATAATCCTCTCGCATCGCCAGAAAATGAGCCGACTTGGTCAGCCTGTCGACTATTACCCAAATCGTATCATACCCACTCTTCGTCTTAGGTAACTTGTTGATAAAATCCATAGTGATCTTATCCCACTTCCATTCAGGTATCTCAGGTTGTTGCAATAAACCCGAAGGCCTTTGATGCTCAGCCTTCACCTTAGAACAAGTTAAACATTTGCTAACATAAGTAGAAATATCCCTCTTCATTACTGGCCACCAGTACATATCTCAAAGATCATGGTACATCGTATCCGCTCCAGGATGTACAAAGTACTTAGTCTGATGAGCTTCGTTCATAATTATCGTTCTCACACCTCATACTAACGGAACCCATATACGGTCCATAAAGTATAAACTCTCATATTCTTTCCTTTCCATCTGTTGATCTAACCCATGTAGCTTTTCTGCAAGTACGTTCTCTTGCTTGAATGCCTCACCTTGGGCTGCCAGTATCATTCTTATTACTCTAGGTTGAATAGTCATAGCCGATGCTCGTACACGTCTAGGTTTCACACCCCGCCAAGGCGAAAATGTGAGGCGTAACAAGAATGGATATCATCACAACACAATGGTGTCTATATAGAGAACTACAATGCATAAAAGAAACCAAGGTATAGACACAAAGTGTCATGAAAATACCCAAACAAACATAAAAGATAACTGGCGTCTTGTATTGAAGCAAAGGGGGTTCACGTCAATACCAAGACATGTACAACATCCAAAATAAATCTAAGCAGCTCAAATCAACAACATTTAATATTCAATCATGCAAGAAATAAACTAGGAGGTTAAACTCCGCAAGTAGTCTATGGTCTCTCTAGCCACTCCTCTAATTCTTAAGATCCTCATGATGCTCACCTAAAAATGATGCTTAAAAATGTCAACATAAAGGTTGGTGAGAGTCATAGGTTTATGACACATAATTCAAACTTTCAATCACTTACTATGATTAATAAAAGCATAGTAGGACAAATATGAACTAACATGAACTTATTCTAACATGCAATCCAATCATCATACCAAATCAACAAAATCATATACTGGGTAGGCGTACCCCCTCCGATCCAATCAAACACTAAGTAGGCGTACTCATCCGATCCAAATCAACAACACTTGACATGCCAAACACAGTACATGCAAGTAAATCAGAACCCTTGACATGCCAAACACAATACATGCAAGTAAATCACAACCCTTGACATGCCAAACACAGTACATGCAAGTAAATCACAACTCTTGACATGCCAAACACAGTACATGCAAGTAATTCACAACCAACATGTATCACAAAGTCATATAATAGTCATACGATGTCCACACTTAATTAAAACACATAATCATAGCAATTAAAATATTTCAAAACCGCTTGCATCATTTCCATCCTAATTTAATAACAATGTAAAAAGAGGGACTATGAAACTCACCTGATGCTCAAAGCAGCTTCCCAAATTTCCTAACACAAAACTACATAATACAATATAAACGTGTTATGCGCGACTAAGCCAAATGCTCAAGTCCATGCAACAATCATATGATGGATGTCTAAGGGGTTTACATACTGTGAAAATCATAGAGGGGGGTGAATACGTTTTCCTTTTAAAATCTTAAAAATGTTTCGTATCAAATCACCGATCAAGCATTGATATAATATGAAGAGTGTTTATATAAATTCTATACCAACAATACATATTCACATCAATGTTCACATCAATCCATGACACAAACACAATCAAAACTATATAAGTAACACAACACACAATTGCAAATATAAATATAGAGCGATAAATGCAAGTATAAATGTAAAGAGATAAGTAAAAGGAAATGCAAACCGGACACGATGATTTATAGTGGTTCGGTCACGAAACACCTCTTCGCCATACTCCACTCCCCGAGCACCAAACTCGAGAGATATCTTCACTCGTCAAAAAGCTCCCTTTAGGCGGAGAAAACCGTACACAGCGTTGCTTATATCAATTTTCGACACTAAGCTAGATTTCGAGTTCTAATCTTAGCTAGAACCAGTCTATCACGAATTCACAACTTCTTCACTACTTACACGACTTCACAACACAACTTTCCAACTACACAACTTCTTCACTTCACAACTTCACAACTTCCCTTCACTTCACAACTTCACTACGCTTCACATCTTCCTTTCACATCTTCCCTACACTTCACAACTTTACATCACCAAGACACTACCAAGATCATCATGATCTAACATACCTTCTTATTATGACACCTGAGCTAACTCTTAACACAAGTTTGGAATACATAGACCGATCTATTACATTGTGAATGTAATGACATGTCACGAATTGCACTAACTAAACTAATAACTTCGCATCTTGATGATAGCGAGAGTTCTTCTCTTGCACTTGAATGGATGGATGATTGGATCACATTTAAACAAACTTATTACAAGTTAAGTGATCAAAGAAAAAGGTTTGAAAGAAGAGTTTAGATCTGAGAAAAACTATGTGCAAAGAGGTGAGAAAATCTGTGGAAACAGTCCACTATTTATAAGGAAAAATATTAATTTTTTATTTGGGCGATCCCCTTAATTATACAAGGGCGGTCCCCTTAATTATGGCCGGTCCCCTTATTTAATTAAGGGGGCGCCCATTTTACAGACGCTCTCTTTTTTGTCTTTTTGTAGGGAAGGTTTTTCTGGAACTTTCTAGCCGTTTTTGGTAGAAAATTTGAATTCAAAATGTTTGTTTTGAATAAAATATTTCTTATAAATACAAAAATGTTTTGTATATGTTTTTTTTTAAATGTTTGTCCCATTTTATAAAAAAATGTAAGGTTTGGAAAAATAAAAAATTCCTTTGATCATTCAACAAATTAAAGTTTGTTTGTTCAAACTTTTAGTGATTTACGTCGGGTGCGAACTTAAATTTGTTGTTGAAGAAAACATGAGACGTCAACAAGAAATTGACGGTAAAATTTATGATTGTTAATACGAGAACTTAAGCACTTTAACGATAATGAGTTAAGTATACATGTTTTGTCATCTCCAAAACATGAAGAGAATTAATAAGATTAAATATCGTAATAAAATATTTTACCAACAATCTTTCCCTTTTGATGATGACGCAATATTAAACTATAACTAATAGTAAAAAGTATAAGTACTTGTTTACCACTATCTACTCCCCATTTGTACGAAACAAAAAGGCGGACTTCCTAGACGAGACTTTAACTACACTTCAACTCTTCAATCAAAGAGGCGAGCTTGCATCCTCCTAAGTGAAGTCTTAATTTTATCAATCCCTTTTAAACAATGACATCCCTTGAACATTGACTCAAGTGGATCCATGGATCAAATTAGTTGCAAACCCTGGTTTTTGGTATAGATTTTAAACTTATTTATATATCACTTGTGATATTGTACCTATTGGTTAGAGGTTTAGGGTTTTAGGTATAGATTTTAGTGGTTAGAGGTTTAGGGTTTTTGGTATAGATTTTAGTGGTTAGGGGTTTAGGGTTTAGGGTTTATGGTTTTTGGTATAGATTTTAGTGGTTAGGGGTTTAGGGTTTTTTGTATAGATTTTAGTGGTTGGGGGTTTAGGGTTTAGGGTTGCTATAGATCTAAGTGCTTAGGGGTTTAGGGTTTTTGCTATAGATCTAAGTAGGGTTTAGGGTTTTTGGTATAGATCTAAGTGGTGTTTAGAATTTTTATATATAGATCAAAGTGGTTAGGGGTTTAGGGTTTTGGTATAGATCTAAGTGGTTAGGTGTTTAGGGTTTTTGGTATAGATTTTAGTGGTTAGGGGTTTAGTGTTTAGGGTTTAGGGTTTAGGCTATAGATCTAACTACTTAGCTGTTTAGGGTTTTTGGTATAGATCTAAGTGGGGTTTAGGGTTTTTTTATAGATCTAAGTGGTGTTTAGAATTTTTGGTATAGATCTAAGTGGTTAGAGGTTTAGGGTTTTTGGTATATATCTAAGTGGTTAGGTGTTTAGGGTTTTTGGTATAGATTTTAATGGTTAGGGGTTTAGGGTTTAGTGTTTAGGGTTTTTGGTATAGATCTAAGTGGTTAGGTGTTTAGGGTTTTGGTATAGATTTTAGTGGTTAGGGGTTTATGGTTTAGGATTTAGGGTTAGATCTAAGTGGTGTTTAGAGTTTTTGGTATATATCTAAGTGGTTAGGGGTTTAGGGTTTTTGGTATAGATCTAAGTGGTTAGGTGTTTAGGGTTTTTGGTATAGATCTAAGTGGTGTTTAGAGTTTTTGGTATAGATCTAAGTAGTTAGGGATTTAGGGTTTTTGGTATAGATCTAAGTGGTTAGGTGTTTAGGGTTTTTGGTATAGATTTTAGTGGTTAGGGGTTTAGGATTTAGTGTTTAGGGTTTAGGGTTTAGGGTTTAAGGTTTAGGGTTTAGGGTTTAGGTTTTAGGGTTTTTTGTGTGTGTTATCACTTGTGATATTTTATTATATTTTAATCAATTTCAAGTCTTGTACTTCTTTGTGATATGAAATATTTTAACTAAGAACCAAATGTTTTAAATATCCAATAGTAATATAACATGTGATAAAAGAATACGTTTAGGTTATGGGTTTTGGGTTTTTGGTATAGATTTTAAAGTTATTTATATATCACTTGTGATATTTTACCTATTGGTTAGAGGTTTAGGGTTTTTGGTATAGATTTTAGTGGTTAGGGGTTTAGGTTTTTGGTACAGATTTTATGTCACACCCCGCCAAGACGGAAACACGAGGCGTAACATCATGGATATCATCACAACACAATGGTGTCAACAATAGAGAATCACTACATGCATAACTAATATAAAAGACACAATGTGTCATGACAATACCGAAAACAAAATAACGGCATCTTGTATTAATGAAAAAGGGGTCTTATCAATACAAAGACAATGTCTCACAAACCAAATAAAATCATTCAAGAATTCACGCAACAAAATACGAAACGAAATCAACTGAGAACTTCCAATGCAGCCTAATGGTCTCTCTAGCCACTTTTATTTACTTCAACATCATCATAACGCTCACCTGAAATGATGCTTAAAATGTCAACACAATGGTTGGTAAGAGTCATAGGTTTTACGACACCAATACAAGATTTAAATCAATATTGTGATTATATAAAAAAACAAAACATGGCAGGACAATTAAGCTGACTATTATACATGCTAGCATTCATGCAACTAAGAATCTCAATTGGGACCGAACGTGTCCCCCGATCCCATGCAAAAAAATAGTCATAGAGAGGAATGAAATCCCCAAATCCCAGACTCTTGGTATCGTATCCGCACACACAGGTTCATACCCACACCAAGTAGGCAAAACCTCATACCCACAAAGTAGGCGAAGAACAATGCAACATCATACAACATGCAACACATAACATATAATAGCTACTTAAATGTCCATGAGTAACTTGAACCATATAATCACAGAATCAAAACATTTTGAAACATATTTTGAATCACTTCCATCCCAAGAAAACATAGTAAAACGGGACTATGAAACTCACCTGGATACTCAAACGCAGCTTCCAAATCTCTACAAGCAACTATACAAATAAATAAACACGGTTACACGCGACCAAGCTAAAAGCTCTAGTCCATGTAACACACATATGATGGATGTCTAAGAGTTTAGTTAACCATCATGGGTCACCCCGACACCATGCCCAACCTTAACCATCTTAATCAATAGGCCATAGGACAGATCCCTTTAATGATCTCAAATGGTCCCATATATATTGGTGCTAACATTTCTTTCTTTTCCAAATGCACTACATCTTTCCAAGACGACACTTCCAACATCACTTTATCACCAACTTTAACTCTAAATGTTTATGCATATTGCTAACATAGCTCTTTTGGCAATCTCTAGCCGCTTTGAGCTTCTCCTTGATCAAGACTACCTTGTCGGTTGTCTCTTGTACCAACTCAGCCTAATCAAACCACTTTCTTCAACTTCAGCCTACAGAACATGTGACCTACACTTCCTTCCATACAACGCTTTGAATAGAGCACATCAAACACCCGAATGATAACTATTATTATAGAAAACTCAGTTAAGGGTAGACGAGTATCCTAATTACCACAAAAAAAAAAATCCATCACGCACGCTCTCAACATATCCTTCAAAGTCTGAATGGTACGCTGATTTTTGCTTTAGGTATATATAAATAATAGTACTACTTATATTAACCAAACCAAATCAAGTGACCCTTGAAAAGGTTTAAAGAAAGAAAATCAATGAAATCTGAGTAGTATATGATATTCTCGGGTCGTTTTTCCCAACAAGGAATGCAATAGAAAGTCGAGAGTCGGTTTGATATTTGATGTTTGAATTCACAAGATTTTGGTTTGGTTTTCTAATTCTACGGGAAAAAAAAGTAAGGCAAACTAAAAACGAAAGCAATTAAAGCTTAAAACCTAAAAACGATAAAGGGATTCAAACCCCGTTCTTTAAAAAACTAAATTCTACAAGTTTAACCCTACGAAAGCAAAATTTAATTTTTAACAATCCTAAATGATAAAAGAAAATTTTAAAAAAAAGAATTATATTTTTTTGACTTTTATTTTATTTATTGTGAATTAAAAACAGTTTTAATCTAAATTAATTATTAAAAATACTAAACTAATTATTAAAAGTCTGGAAAAATTCTGAAAAATACTTTGACTTACGTAGATTCTAGGAAAAATAAGAACTAGAAACAAACAGTGGAAATAAGCTGGTAAAATAAGCTAAATAAGCTTCGGTAATACGAATAAGTCCATAGAAATTCATTAAACATAATGTTTCCCAACATCATGTGATCCTAGGTGATAAACAAGAATATTAAATTTATTTTAGAATTTAGTTTTAAAGTGAATTTTAGCTATGAGTTGTGCTTTTATTTTATATAGCAAAGTTCTTTACATATATTGGTTTAGTTGTGCTCGTGTTTTTGATTTTTCGGAAATGACACATTGACCATTGCATTGCAACGTAAATTGCTTGAATATTTCGGACGAAACATCCAAGTCGTCAATCCTACTTCATTGTGTATTGATGATTTATTAAACAATTAGTAATATATTAGGAACACAACCATTGAACAATTAACTCAATATGCATCACAACAAAAGTAGTGATTTCTGATCTGGATTCATATTCTTTTCATCAAGAAAATGATGTACTTATTTTATATCAATCTAAGTGTGATTGAGAGTTGTAGACCAAGATAATATCTCTAATATTGATATAGTCTTGAAGCGAACAAATAAGAATCCAATTTATCATGACCATTACACAAAACTTGTCAATTAGATTTAATAAAGCTATCAATCATAATTTGAATAATGAATTGATATATTCTCGAAATCTTACTGACCTCACGAACACCATTAAAAAGAAAATAAATAAACATTGAAAAGTGCGTTCATAATCCAAGAACTAGTTGTAAGGATGAGTGATGAATAATGATAAGTTAATTTCTTATTTCAAGATTGTCGTAAATTTTACTTGTGCGAAAACTATTTATTGTTATGTATAATATACATAGTTTTTGACATTTTATGAGTATATATATGAGTTTTCTAACAATTTTTATACAACACACATCTTTTGTAAAATACTATATGTTTTTTAGAAAAAATATAATAGTGTGTATGTTAGAACCATGCAAGCACAAGCATTTTTTTTCTTAGTTACTGATGTATTAATACAATCTTTTCTTTTGTTTAACCAACCCAAGGTCAAACAAAGCAAGCTGTTAAAAATATTTAAACGTGTTGTTGAAAATAGATTAAATCGTTGGAAATATTTAGGTGACTAGTTTTAACATATTTAATAATATACTTGATAAGTTATTGAACTTTTATTCATAAGTATATTCCCATACTCGAAAAGATTTACAAGATGTTTATGTGACATTTTTAAATTAAGTGATCTATGCCTATATGCAATGCAAGAGCAATTTCGTAATCTTAATGCAAGAAATCTAGCATAAGTTCTAGTTAGGCATAATTCGAAAAACTAGCTACAAACGAATAGTGTACATGACACATGTGCTTAGATATTCAATTAGCTCAATTAGAAATAGCAACAATCATTTAATAATTTCTATTAACAAAACTTAAGAACACAGAAGAAGAGAGTGCATAAAATCACATACATAACACATAAAGTACTTGTCGTCGTTTTAATGTATTAGAACAACACTATACATAGCTCGGTTTTATTTGAAAATAAAATACTTTCCTCCCCATTTCAAAAATCAAGTTTAATATTTTTTTGAAAAGTTAATTACATCATTTTTCAAAGATATATCGACTAGAAATGTCTGACTCGAAAGGAAAAGATAAAATACAAGTTTTACGTTAAAACGAGACTCAACGTTTTGGACATTAAGTAATATTTTGCCTTTCTGAATAGATTAAGTTTGAAATAAATACTTGGAAGTATTTGTATATGAAAGTAGACTCAATTATCTTCGAAATGGCGGGTGGCACGACTTCTACGGACTTACAATTGATTTATATAATTTTTTAAAGTTTCTGAAAAACTGCCGAATCAGACATGTAGTCTCCTTAAAATTAAGGGAGCCGCCTAAATATTTAAGAGGGCCGCCCACCTGATACTCAGAATTACGATTTTTGTAAAAAATTGTTTTCTGACTTTGCGGAAAGGTGTACAACTTTCTGAATTTGATACCGAACATATAACACTTATTTTAAGCATCATTTTTATCTCGAGCTAGTATAATTAGTGTATATAACATCAAAACTAATACAAGTTAATCAACAAAACACTTTTCATATTTAATCCCCCTTAATGAGTAATTTGATACATGGATCGTACTCAATTTTTAAAACCATTTGTTTTGAAAATTAGAGCGACGTGGCTCTGATACCAATTGTGGAAATCGTAGAGGGGGTGAATACGTTTTCCTTTTAAAATCTTAAAAATGTTTCGTATCAAATCACCGATCAAGCGTGATATAATATGAAGAGTGTTTATATAAATTCTATACCAACAATACATATTCACATCAATGTTCACATCAATCCATGACACAAACACAATCAAAACTATATAAGCAACACAACACACAATTGCAAATATAAATATAGAGCGATAAATGCAAGTATAAATGTAAAGAGATAAGTAAAAGGAAATGCAAACCGGACACGATGATTTATAGTGGTTCGGTCACGAAGCACCAAAATCGCCTAGCTCCACTCCCCCGAGTACAAACTCAAGAGTTATCTTCACTAGTCAACAAGCTCCCTTTAGGCGGAGAAAACCGTACACAACGTTGCTTATATCAATTTCCGACACTAAGCTAGATGTCGAGTTCTAATCTTAGCTAGAACCAATCTATCACGACTTCACAACTTCTTCACGACTTCACAACACAACTTCACAACTACACAACTTCTTCACTTCACAACTTCACTTCACAACTTCACTTCACAACTTCCCTACACTTCACAACTTCACTACACTTCACATCTTCCCTACACTTCACAACTTTACATCACCAAGACACTACCAAGATCATCATGATCTAACATACCTTCTTATGAAAACAGGATCTAACTAGTACACAAGTTGGAATACATTGGACTCGATCTATACATTGTGAATGTAACACATGTCACGAATGCACAAACTAAACTACATAACGCGCATCTTGATGATGCGAAAGTCTCTTCTCTTGCACTTGAATGGATGATGATTGATCTCATTTAAACAAACTTATCTAAGTTAAGTGATACCAAGAAAATTTTTGAAAGAAAAAGTTTGATTTGAGAAAAAACGTGCGCGAAAGAGGTAAAAAAATCGTGGAAACAGTCCCCACTATTTATAGGGAAAAATATAATTTTTTATTGACGGTCCCCATAAATATAAATGGCGGTCCCCTAATATGGCCGGTCCCTTTAATTAATTAAGGGGTCCCCTTTTTTTCATACGCTCCTTTTTTGTCTTTTTGTGTGGAAGATTTTACTGGAACTTCTAGCCGTTTTTGGAATAAAATTTAGAATCTCAAAAGTTTATTTAATAAACATTTCTTATAAATACACAAATATTTATGTGATTTATTTTAAAAAATGTCTGTCCCAAATTAAAAAAAAATATAAGGTTTGGAAAAAACAAAAAATTTCTTTGATCATTCAACAAATTAAAGTTTGTTTGTTCATACCTTTAGTGATTTACGTCGGGTGCGAACTTAAATTTGTTGTTGAAGAAAACATGAGACGTCGAAAGATGTTGATGTATGAATTGATGATTTGTGATTACAAGTAACTTAAGCACTTTACGTTATGTGTTATAACTTACATGTTTGCCATCACCAAAACATGAAGAGAATGTATAGATTAAATATCGTAATGTAATATTTCTACCAACATAGTTTTTATAATTATTAGGCACTTTGAGACTTGTCCAAGTTTGGCCCTCGGTCGTTCATGACATAAAACAACTGGTCCTTGAAACTTAGTAAGAAGTGACACTTTTATCCCTTGAGTTATAACTCCTTGTTGGTGTGGTTGTGTCCAAGGTGACAAATTAAGATTAGTACATACGATCCAACAACGCCGTAATTGTGACGTTAGCATAATACTTCCACATCATGTTGAAAGCTATGACTTAACTCCTACGTCTTGGTTATGTTGTAGTTCTTATAGTTTGTATCCTCGCCAAATCATGACTGGCTACGGCGTAGCCATAGCGATCCAGCTACGCCGTAGTTATCTCCTGAATGCGGTTTTCATTAATTTTGTCCTTTTGCCATTTTTCGCATCTTTTTTCGTTCCAATGCTTTAATTATTCTGAACTTGTAATATGAACGAATTAAGTACCAGATTCATATAAAAATAATATAAAACAAGGCAATAAACACGGAAATTTAATATAGAAAAATCTTAAACATTTGATGTTATCAAATATCCCCCTATTTGAATTCTACTTGCCCTCAAGTAGACCTTTATAATAACTTCTAAAAAATATCTCCCAAGTTATCTTAGAAGAGATGAATTTAAAAATTACCTAAGCTAGAAAATTCCAAACCGAGCACCTCACAAAAGGAAAAATAAATCAAACTCATACTCTCACTAATATATATGTTTCAATTTTTGTGATCACTCAACTGCTCAGTCATGTCGAGTATTCTATCATAGGCTTGGCAAGGATACTAATATCCACCACTAGAGTCAAGATGCAACTATTCTAAAAGTAAAATGGGTTGACACAACATAAAGGATTACAGGGTGAATCATTCTTATAATGTAATCTTTACCAATACCAATATTTCAAAAAAGGCGACAAATACACAAATGCTCGCTCAAATCCATAAACGAGATACATGTGATTGCTCAAGTTGTTAACTCAAATAAGATAAAGGTTAGTATTAAGAATGAAGGGTAGGATAAAGACATGAGAATACATTTAAATGGTTCTACAGATTAAAAGGAAAACAAACAGATATTTTCCGTAAGTCTACATCTCCCCTCACTAAGTCCGCATTTGAGTCCCAAAATGCGAAGAATCTGAGTGTCAGAGTCAAGGGTATTCCATAAGTACCTGAGTTAAAGAGGTAATAAGGTGAAGTGTAATGCTTCATAATCTCCAATATAAATAGGTGTGTGGGACGCATTAATTGGCCTCATCATAACCGCAGCACAAATTATGTGCCATTTTTTTAAAATTTTAGGCAAAATTACACATATCTAATCGAATAAGCTTTATAATCAATCATTTCTATATCCCTTCCCCTCACTTGAGATGTTCAGTGCCCTCATTATACAAATATAAACTTAAATAGAAAGGAGAGATAGAAATGTCAAGGGTTTATAATTGCTACCCGTTTACATACATCAAAACGGATAAGTCTAATCAATGTCAGCTGGACAAGGCGGGAATACTTATCACTATACTAAATGACTTAGTAAGCTTGATATAAATTTACGATCAGGCTAAAAACAAACCTAACAAAATAAACACTTTCTCACATGCTTTTTTCACCTTTTTACTTTTTCTTCGATGCAAGATAAGGATACATTAATGAACAATACGATTACATATATACAAGAGCATCCCCCACTTGAGATGAACTATCTTATAAACCTGAATTTCATCAAATACCATCTATCATGACCCACAACTTTCACCAGTGTAACCAAACTTAACTAGCAACTCTCCGACTATGTACTTAAAGAAACTACAAGGAAGGCTAGGCGATTGGTGTAACGAAACAAACATATATTAGGTTTAACAAAATGAAAGGATATGCTCAGCAGGTTGTACTAATATGTGTAACATAGGGTTTCCCTGGAGGATTTGACTGATCAATGTGAAAAGTCAATATACATAAATAGATAACATAAACGGATGGGCTATTTTGGGTTAATCCTAAAATTTGCCTTTTATCACAGCTATACCGATTACACTAAGGTACCTCATTGCAATGTGTGGAAACTAAAAGGGGAGGTTGAATAGTTACACTGTTAATTTATGTTTTAAAAATTTGTTTATAAAAATCTTAGATTCTTGTTTATGTGAGATCAATCAACAATATAAACACAATAACTACAAAATATAAACCACAAGATAAGAGTAAAAAAATAGAACAATCAAACCACAACACTAAGAATTATAGTGGTTCGGCTACGAAGCTCTTCTTCGCCCTACTCCACTCCCCAAGTATCCGACTCGAGATTTCACTATGTCCCAAGCTCCCACAGGAGAGAAAAACCGCTACACGTACTTATAACCAATTTTCATACATAAGCTAGGATATGTCGAGTTCCAATCTTAGCTAGAACAAATCTACCACTCCATAAGTGTATTTTAAAGACTAAAATACTAACCGACACACAAACAACACTTCCGGACTTATACACTATTCGGATCTACACAAGTCCACAACTACACAAGAATGAGAAGAAAGAGATTGGATCTAGAAGAAGATCGTAACAAAGGTTACGTATAGACACACTAAACTACAACACTTCATTTCTTGGCGAATACGAGTGATCTTTTCTTGCACTTGAGAAAAGAAAGAATGGATCACTTGTTAAACAAGGTTAAACTAGTTTGTGATCAAAGATTTAGAGAGATTAGAAAAGATTTAAGCAAGAAAAAGGGGTGTTGCAAAAGGTTAGAAAATAAGCTGGAACAACCAAATTATCGGCAAGAGAGAGGAGTATTCACTATCTGTGGACGATCGCCAGAAAGATTGGTGACCGTCCAAACCTATTTGAGTGACCCTAAGTCGATGCTCCCTGTTCTTGTTATTAGTGGGGAAAGTTTTCTAGTAAAGATTGGATCCTTTCAGGGGGAAAATCGAATTTCAAAATTATAGTTTAAATATAGAACATGCCTTTTAATTACAAAAAATATTTTTGTCTAATTTGTTTCGTAAAAAAGGTTTGTTACATTTGTAAAAATGTAAAGTTTAAGACAAGAAGATATATCTTTGATCACTAAACAAGTTTAATGATTTGTTTGTACATACCTTAAGTGATTTACGTCGAAAAGAAAATTTACGACTAATAATTAGTATACGTTTATTTTTAACATAGAACAGTTTTTACATTTTGTCATTACCAAAACGTAGAGAGTTCGAAATATATAAATAATGTTTTTAGACATTATTTGTATTAACACAATGCTAATGTTGGTGGTCTCAAAAAGATATACCAAGCCAAGTTTTTAAAGTCCCTATTAGAGCCACTCGCAAACTCAGTATTTTTAATTTATATGTAATAAGTAGGAGAAAACAGAAAGACGTAGTCCTCACACAGTGGAATATAAAATCCGGTGGTTCCCAGTATATGATTAAATTAGTTAAGTAATAAAAAACAGTTCCAAATTTTTAAAAATAAAAACATACTCAGTAAAAACTAAAAAAATAAAGGCCTGTATAATCAAGCGGGTGTCTAATTCTAATCCATTCCCCCACCTGATTCAAGCTAAGCATATAAAATAAAAGTAGAAGGGTTAAAAATGGAACGGAAAAATCCCTTGGATTTGCTTGGTATGATTAGTGTATAGCATGTCCAGACACATGCTCCAAGAATGTTTCCTCAAGCAACATTCACAATCAATAGCAGCTCATCATCATCTTCGGTATGGCACTCAAGGTCTAAACCGATTTAGAAAGCTTTCCTGTGTACCACATGAGACATCCTACACCACTCAAGTGCATCAACCTGTATAGCTGCAAGAAGAACAAAAAAAAAAAAAAAACCATAAATACCAAAAGCAACAAACCGGATAAAGAAAGTATAGCACAAAAAATACAAACTATTAATACAAGAAATGCAATACAACCTAAATTACTTTAGAAGAAATCACGGTTGCATATTTAGCATATATGCACAACAAGGCGCTTTTTAATCCCTCGTATCTCAGTGTACGAGTTGAATTCTCTAGAGGGTGTCCAGGGAACACACCCACAAAGTTCATGAAAAAATATACAAGGTCTTGTGAAAATTCAAAAAATACTTTTGAAAAAGTTTTCTATAGGAGGGAACTACGACGTAACCGCATAGTGAGAGCTACGCCGTATTTAACTGAACTTGGCAAACTAGTGTTCGGGTCTTGTAAAGACTTCAACAACGAAGTCTCAACAACTCCCTAGGCATGTACAAAACCATTGCAATTCGAGGGTTGTTATCGTTCTCTAGGGGAATAGGTTAGGAAAGCTCGATCACGATCTAACAGAGGTCTACGGGGTTGAGAGAAGATTCTTTTTTTTTTTTATGAAAGCAGGTAAAATCATGGTTTGAGAGGTTGGTTTGTTTAACTAATTAAAACTAAATAAATCTGACACTTACTGGTGAATAGACTTTTAAGAAAAAAAAGATGTATTTACTTAATCCTGTCTAACTCCTTAATATTGTATCTCGCTAATCCTTTGCTTTAGTCATACTTGTGATGATCTGTGTAAGTATTTCCTAAGCCATGAACAAATTACACGAACCCGCCATCTATTTAATATCCTGTTAATGCAACGCACAAGTAAGGTAGTATAAAGACTATTACAAGGCCCCTAAGAGTATATTAAATGCAATAGAAATATCTTAAGAGGGATCAACAATATTGGGGATAAGGTAGTATGAAGACTATTACCAGATGGGTATCTTTCTAAATCAACACTCGCGTTTCCTTGGCCCGTCTATCCCAATTTAATATCATTATAGGCTAGTGTTTCTAAAGCCTAACGCGCACATCCATCACATGGAAGCAACATTAAGAATGATCCTACAATCTAAGTTCATCAATCATAAGTAAATACAAAGGATGGTTTAGCCTAGCATGTTATAAAGAAAGCAAGACCATAAATCAATCAAATAACACATAGACATATTGAATGATTAAAGATAAACAATATTACTTGATTAAAACATGGATTAATGTCAGTTACAATAGGGTTTTGGGGCCCTAAGAACGGCCTAAAAACAGCTAGGGTCCGTCTCCTAAAATTTATACAAAGTTACACACTTAAAACCCTAAAATCGGTTTTGTATTTATAAGAAAAGCGATGAGACGACATCGCTTTGAAGCCATGACGCCGTCGCCACATCGATGATTCAAGATCCTCTTTAAGACGGCTACGTTTTGACACCGTCACAAAATCCTTGATGTTGTCACTTTGCAAATCACGACGGCGTCGATTTATACTTGCGACGCCGTCTCCACGCTCTGTATGTATGGTTCTTCAAGATACTTGGTGTAGAGCCGTAGTCTTGTCTGTTTCTTCTCCAAATGAGCCCAAGTCACGTGTATTTCCTCCAAATGCCATCCAAGTGCTAAAAACCTGAAAACGAACAATTAAGCACATGATCTGTGCATATTTGCAGATTAAGGAGGGGTGTAAATTGATTCCTAACTAGTGTATATAAATGACATCTCATCAAATACCCCTACACTTGGGATTTGCTTATCCTCAAGCAAATGGACTTTTCTACCTAGACAATAACAATATCGAGGGCATTTAACCTACTCTTTAAAAGCAGTTTACAACATAACCTTTTAGACCTTGTAATTAAAAGCATGGAAAGTATATACTAGCACCTCACATAAGTGTTTGGATTCTCTCTTTCTCTCGGGTGTATAATAAATTATAACAACTACAAGGAAACGAAAAATTAACACTCATTATCTGTCATAGCATATAAATTACCATAGGCTTGGTAAAGGATCAAACCTCCACCGATGGGCGCAAGTATTAGTCATTACTATAAAAGAGGTATTTTAAAGGGTTGTGGCGTGTAGGTGTAAGATAACATTAATGGAAACGGAAATGGATGAGATACATTTTGGGAGTGACTTTTTGGGTGAATTTAGGGTGAAAGGGTTAGCTAATTATTTATACAAATAGCACAGTATGGTTTATGTTGCTAGGGCCGAAAGCCCTCGGACAGATATATAAACTCTACAAAACTCTACACCAATCTCTTTTTTTTCTTTTATTGACTCTATGATAAACATAAACATAAGAAAATGGCAGCCCGTATATTTTTTATTTCACTTTTTTTCATATACATTTTTTCGTACACTTTTGCCCTGCCATTGCTTAAACATATAATATATCATGGGGGTTTATAGATACACCCCTACACTTGAACTTTTACATACGCGATTATTTACAATCTAACTAATGACCCGATTTGAGTTAGATCAAAATAACATGGAGCTTATTGAGCTCTATTAAGGGTAATAATTTACTTCTTCCCTAATTCTTCATAAGGTCAATACTACCTTGAATCCAAATCGTCCCAAAACAGTATTTACAAGGATAAGGACTTAGCAACCGTGCACTCAATAATTAACTTGGGTTAATACAATAATGTA
>BQNB010030029.1:22636-55253 GCA_026074375.1 Tanacetum coccineum
GATTAGGAGAAGCAATCTAATGAGTAATGCATGATTAAGTAAATACACTATCTTATCATAAAGTTATCACCAATAGTATAGATTATATTTAGTTTATTGATTATTTAAACAAACCAACCTCTCAAACCATTGATTTTACTGCTTTCTATAAAATATAAAAATACAAAAATAATCTCCTTTCAATCCCGTAGATCTCGGTTAAGATCCGTTCGAGCCTTCCCAACCTATTCCCCTAGAGAACGATAACAACTCTCGAGTCTTGCCTATACTACGCTATAACAATTAGGTACACTGCCTAGGGAGTTGTAAAACTTCTTGTTGAAGTCTAACGACAATCGCATCAAGTTTTTGGCACCGTTGCCAGGGAAATAGTTAGGTTTCGAACTTAGTTTAGCTTAGTTCTACTCGCTTGAATCCTTTCAAGTGAGATTTTATTTCCGTTATATTAGCTTTCTTGTAGTCTATCTTTTCTTGTGTTTGTTCGTAATTTTCATTGACTATTCCATTCTTCATTATGGAGAACGCGAATCCACCACCAACCAATAATCATCCTGTCCTATCGGTTGCGCTGCGCGCGAGAGCTGTCCAAGAGCTACACGTAATTTCGGCCTTTGTTGACTCTCGCTTGGAGAGTATTGAACAATTTCTTCACAAATTTGCCAATCAACCTAATGAGGCCAATATGAACAACCTTGAATCCGATGACGAATCGATGATACACCCCTTGTTTCTCCCTTTCCTCATTCAGATAATGATTCGGATGACAGGGAAGTTCTTAATGAATTGAGTGAGTACGAGAATGCTGGAGTACTACGCTGAGAAAGAATAATTAATAGTTTCAACGGGGATGACCTAGCATTCCAATGCATGATTGGCTTTAGGAAGTTTACTCTCGACCCTTTTCTACCAATGAATATTATCTCGCGTAAAGCCTATAACACAATAATGGTAGAAGGACAAGAGGGCACGAGAAAGAACCTAGTTGCCAACGTTAAGGATGTTTACGTGTTTGTCGGAGTTTTACCTATATCATAGATTTTGTGGTATTAAAGGACATATGAGAATTTATCATGAGCGATATGGCAGAAATCTTGATGCTCAAACCCTTTAGAAAAATCACTAAACTCAAATATGATGTTGCTAAGGGATTGGTCTCATTCACTAAGATCTTTGACACTTACATATTTAGGATGCCTCGTACAATACCTAGGCTCAGGAACTTTAAATGGAGCAAGATCCCACCACTGTTAGAACTTAGCCAACGTGATTTGATGAACGGACTTAGGCATCCTTATGAGAAGAGTAAGTTAATGTACAAGAATTGCTTAAACCTAGGTCCCGAATACCAAGTGGATAAAAGTATGAAAGAATGGCTCATTCATAGACATGTGAGCATTCATGAAACGACGTAAGAACATGTGACTTCGAGTCTAGCTACAAGACTCATAAATAAAGAAAAGCGATTCTTAGGAGGTAACCCAATGTTTATATTTATCGCATATTAGGAGTGTCTTGTGTTTTAATTCTTTTCATTTATTCTTTTATGTTTGAATTCATCATTTTTGTAATCATGCTTTGTTTTGTCTTTAACCTCGTCTTAATTTCAATCAAAGGTATTTTGAAACAAAATAAGTGTAGGGGAAATATTCGGTTTTTAAGAACCAATTCAAACATATTAAATAAATTGTTTAGATTAATTCGTGTCAGTTTTAAGTCATTTGATTGTATTGACTAATCTTAGGTTTTATGCATTAATTCATACAAGAAATAACTTAAATAATCGCGTGCAGGAAGTTTTTCAAAGAAAACAAAAAGAAAATTTTCTTCGAGGCTAGAGACGGTGTCAGGATTTATCCTGATGGCGTCGTCAGCCCAGCTACAAGAAAATTCAAAATTTTCAAATATTTTTGAAAAATAATTTGCACAACATTTAAAATTTGTAATTCTTTTATAAACCTGCAGAAACTTATGATTATATCATTACTCTCATCCTATCTTTACTGTTTTCATAGAGTCAAACCCTAAACTCTCATTGTATTTATATCTATCCCGTCGATTTTATGCTTGGTGTAGTTGTCTTTGTCTTTGATTACAGGTTATATTTTATGAGAAGAAGCTTGGAAGTTCTCAGAAAGTTTCATTGGACGATTCTTGGAGGACGATCTAACCAGTTATCGCATGTTTCTTCTTCATTATTAAGAAAACCATGGGAGTACTAGTTTCTCTTACTTGTTTTCTTTTCTCTTTATTCGTTTTTACTGGTACTTCTAAAGAACATTGGGGACAATGTTCAACTTAAGTGTAGGGGGAAATAAGCCTTAAAAACTATTCTTTCAATTGCCATTGCTTGTTCCTTAAAATGATAGGAAATATATCGTAACATAGCATAAAAGGTAATTTTAACCAAAAGTAATTTTTTTATAACCCATACCAATGAAAACCGAGTATTAATAGCGTCTCATGGATAGGAATTTATATGACTAGCACAAAAACCCTCAAAATTCCACCCCAAAATGTGAGGTTTACCTTTAGATCTATAGGAATTTAGGTATCCATTTCCGATACCCAAGATAGTTTATACCTTTATTTATCGAGGTAAGATCGAATGCTAGTCATATGTGTCTATTTTTCGTGTTAGGATTGTGTACGTATGAGTCTTTGCGCCTTTTCTAGACATTGGTATCAGTTATTAAATATTATATGAAGAGAGAGAGATGTTACTCGATAGTATATTAAATTCTAGAACTTGTTTTTGTGATGTATCCTGAGACCGCATAGTGAGTATTAGGATTTGCTAGGAAAGAGGCACTAGGATTAACATATGTTTTAAACCTGTAATTGTTATTATGGTCACATCGACTATATAACTATCCTAAACCCTTGCCATTCACTCATTTTTAGTGTAGGATACCCATAGTACAACCCTCCGAGCCTATCTTTTTTCACAATTCTTGTAATTTTTTGGTTAAGCCAGACTATTAATGAAGAGCATTGTTAACCCTTGAACCAATTGTTACACCTAAATCGCCTTAGCCTACCTTGTATATACTCGCTTTTAGTACATTATTGTTTTAACCCAAGTTAATTATTGTTGATCCCACTTGAATGGATCTTAAATTCCTTAGCTTATGTAAGACTAAGTTGTATTGAATAAATTCAAAACAACTATGATAGAAACTTTGATTATGAATATCAAAGACTATGCGGAATCTAGTCAATGATACTAAGAAGAATTACAATGAAACAGTAATAAACAAAATCAATAACAAACAGTTTACTAAACTTTCAGCCTCGATATAAAATGAACACTCTTAATAGTGTTAGGGTTTACAAAACCTTGAAGCTACGAATAACACTTTTCTATATATCTGAATTGATACGATTTTGGTACATAGAACTCTATACCTTAGGACCTCCTTTTATACACTAAGGAGTTCTAATTAATTTACAATATATTACGAAAATTTAGAATATTCACTAAAATCCTTTCTATAGATAACTCATACTTATCAAGTAAGTATTCTTGTTCTTCAATCAACCTTTATCTTTTTAGCAGTTTTAATCCTTGAGCAGTTGTAATCTTTCAGCAGTTGTAACCAGCAACATTAACTTTTATACCAGCAGCACTAACTTAGCAGCAGTAACTTCTAAACAGCTTCAAAAAGTCTTTTAATCCCAACAATGAGGAAGTCTAATCTCATGCACACATAACCATCCAAGATCAAGACAAATGTTTACTTACACATTTTCTAAGCTTTAACTAGAAATTCAAACCAATATTTGTTATACTTGAACCATGGTCCTAAAAATTAAACCATATGGTCCTTGTGGCTTGCCTTTGCCGAACACACACACACACATTTTGGTGTGAGTTGGTTACTTACTTGGACATGTGGTTACTCAAAACCCTAATGATTGGCCTATAAATACATACACATATCACAACTTAGGGTTTCACTCTTTATTTCATAGCCTTAAAATTTTTTCATCTCTTTTCTTTCCCTCTCCTAGCTCACAGCAAACAAACACCCATCTAGGGTTTCTATATCTTTGATTTCTTCCATAATCCAAGCATACTAGGTTCATTTCTAAGGTCATATAAGGTGGTTTGAAGTATTGGTTCATTGATTTAAGGGTTTACTTTAAGATCTACAAATTAGGGTTTGGTTATTATTTGGGGGTTTTCAAGATCCAAGTCTTCTATCTTCATTCTTGTGTTTTTTAAGCTTGTTCTTCATTTTTGTAAGATCATCTTGAAACTTATACTTTCATTTCTACATTAATTCTACATATGTTTATGTTCTTGCATAGATCTATGATTCCTACGGTGTTTGTGTTGATTTTTAAAAAAAAAGAAATAATATCTTGTCATCTTTTATAAAAATGGAAGTAATATGTTTATGACTTTGTGAACTTGGTGAGGTGAGTTAAAAAGTGAGTTGCAACAATAAAAATGATGGGATTAGGTTAGTTTTAGGTATGGTTTTGTTGTGGATTAGTTGTGAATGGAGATTAGGCTAGATTAGGCACTATTGTGAAGTTTGGTGTGATTTTTAAAAGCGTTTGTGAAATACATAGTTGTTAATCTGAAATTGTTTTGACGTTTTGGTCGACTTAGGAATGTTTTCACTAGGTGTAAAGGTAGTTTTTGGAGAGCTCGTTTCGAGTAGATAGATTTTCATGTATTGTACACTAAAATCAGACTTAAAACGGCAAAGTTATAGCCAAATGAAACTTAAAACATTTTTTGGCAAAATAATTAATATAGGTGCTGATGTAAATAGTAAAATGAGTTTTCGGACGCTTTCGGGATGTTTTGAGATTTTAAAACACTAGCGAAACATATAGTATCACATATATATTGATTAGTATCATTAGAAACGTCATTAACATATTTTAGGAAAAACGTTAAGGTTACTAAAAATAGTAAGTTTAGTGAATTTTAGCAAGATAGATATGGAAGTTAAACATTTAGGATTATCTAGTGCGTTTAAGAAAATATAGGGGACGATATTAACTTCCCGAACTAAATTTTTTCCTAAAATAGAAACTTTCTAAAAATGGTAATTTTTGGTTAAACGCCGAAACTTAACAAAAAAACTCTATAATTTTATTCAGTCAAGTTTTGTTAATTAAGTCAAAGCACAAACACTAATGGATGACTTTTTCTCTTATAAACGATTCGTACAAGTTTCGTATACTTTTCGTCTTTCTAAGACGCGTCATTGATTTAGGTCTCAAGTAGGACCTCTTGGCATTATATCTCTTCATTGATATTTATCTCACCATTTGCTAAAGGTGAGTTCATAGCCCCACGTTTTACTATCTTTACTTTACTACTTTAGGTGTTTTTAAACTATGGACACATTTACTTTACGTTGCCTTTTCCTGATTACGTGTTGCCTAAGTTGCGAATAGACCACTAATGCCTGAACTATCATGAACCGTTAATTTCTTGACCGAAGGACCGGTTGAGTGAGCGCGAATGTTGTAAATAGATCTATTAGGACTAATTATCCCTATCCAGGTAAGTAGCGCTTACTAGATTCGGAAGACACGAACAAACGGATATATACCATGTCGGATTTCACTAGGTGATCTTGGTTAGATACCTCTAGGGCAATTAATATCTTAATTGACATATAATATGCTGCATCGAATTGAGCCTCGGTGTCATGATCTTAGCGCAACAGTAAATACTTTTTATGTGAAGTTGTATATGTTATAACTGTCACGTGCGTACTGTGAACTTGTGGTCCACTCTTAATACTAAATTCAAACCTATGAATTCACCAACTTTATGTTGACATTTTAGCATGTTTTTCTCGGGTGCTTAGCCGTGGATGTCTTTGCTTGCTTTATGGTGTTGCCTTGCATTGGATTGATTTTCAAGAAGTATTATCTACCATTTAAACATCGTTGTCAAACTTTAAAACTTTTAATCGCTTCCGCATATTATCTTTGAACCTATGTAAAACTTTAACTATTTTAATTAATGCAACAATGTTGAATTTTTAAACGTACCTTTAGAGGTCGTTTTTTGTATCTTGTGTGATGTATATTATAACGTCACGCCCCCGGAGACGTGTTTCCATCCAGGCTCCGTTTGGGGGTGTGATAGACTTTGAGGTGTAAACATGTTAGGTGAACTGCCACTGCAAAATCTCAACTTCTTAAGTTATTGTGATATTTTTCCTTTATATTTTTCACTTAGAAGACATTAATTGTAACCTTTTATTTTGCAGATATGCAGAACTTATTGGTGATAGAACAATCTACACAAACAGAAAAGGAGCACTAGGTGCAGCCCTAAGGGCAACAATGGTTAAGAGGCATTTAGAAAAAAGCATATGCTTGCTTTGAGGGCCTTTGTATTGGTTGATCGAGGAATCTACCTTAGAGATGAATTGAACGATATGAATGAGAAAGATATGTAAAGTAATATATCTTACTATATACAATATACATATATTTTATTCTATGTTTAGGGTAAGCATCCATGAAGGAACGTAGCAACAAAGCATAAGCATAGCTAAAGCTGATGTAGTTGCTACCTTGAATGCTCAATGCCTGTCATAGCAGCTGCAAATCCAATAAGTGATAGCTACCATATAGTTAATACGTAAATACTTATGAACAACCTTTATAATAAACCTTCAAATGATGAACTAGTATAGCATGAACAGACAATTAGATGAATCAACAACCACTAGATGAACCAAGAACTACAATACTTGCTACTGTGCCTACAAACTCAAGTTATAAACAACTGCAAGTTACTAAAGAATATACACCAGGATACAAAACAAAAATATGCAATATAATGCAGCTAGTATAATTAACCTCACCTAGTCAAAAGTCACACCACTTCACAGATGAATTTTGCTTCATTAATTTCCCATAAATCTTGGTGCTCTTAAATGAAGTATGTAATTAGTAATTTTAACATCACTTGGTTTCTTAACACTGGTTGAAGGTGTTAAAAAGGATTGTTGATCTATGTTGGCGGGGGCTAAGGGTTGTTGATCAAACTTGTCAAGGGCTCTTAAACCAAGTACAATAAACCTGGTTCTAACAACCATTTTTGCTCCCATATTGACAACATAACTAGCCCTTACTCCCACATTCAAAACACCCTTAGACTTTGCTCCCACATTCACAACAACCTTAGCCCTTGCTCCCACATTCACAAAACCCACATTTGCTTGCACATTCATAGAACCACCCTATCTAATAACAACACCAGTAGGGCTTGGTAGAACCAACTCTTTCTTGTTAACAACCCCAACATCTTCAACCATGATTGTTTTTCCCTTTTCCACAACCATCTTATAATTGGTTACGACAACCTTTTTTTTCTTCACTAATTCAGCCTTATCCTGGGTCACTTTTAGTTTTCCTTTTTCAACACTCTTTTGTTTTTTTGACCTTTGTTTTGATGGTTACACCTCTCTCCATTTTTTTGCGTAATCCACTATGGGTTTGGTTGCTATCAACCCTCTTCTTTTTATGTCCAGTTTTAAAAGGAGTTGAACTAGAGCAACGCAAGTTAGCATCTTCTATAACCTATCCTACAACCTCCCCATTTGTACCCTCTAAACAAATGATGTTAATTAATATTCAGTCAGCCTTTGTTGCTTGTGAGCAACAAAAAATCCAGAAAACCATTTCTTTCATCCAATTCAAACAATGTATGCACATCGTTATATTTGTGAATTAACTTCAAACCATATTCTAAGGGTTTGTTAGGTAAACAAAAAAACAATGCCCATTTCCTCAATCTCGGCCAATATATGATATAGGTTGTACTAAAGATATCTATATCACAAGTCAATGCATAAAAATTAGTAACTAACCCTTGTACATACCTCAACGGATCAAATTCAAAAAATCCCTTTTTGTGTATGTTGAAAACAAGTTATTCCTGATAAGCCATTACACCTGCCATAATTTACATTCAAAAATTAAACCTTAAAACTAAATGTTAATAATTACAAGTTTAATAAAAAAATAAAAAATAAATAATGAATGACATATATGGAAATTCTAGGGCACACGTAAACATATTTTGTGCTTTGCCAATTAAGGGAAAACGACAATCAATTTCGTGGATTGAAGTGTTTAAAAAGTTATGGGTTTTCACAAGTTTTAAGATTTTATTTGTGATTTAGGGTGTGATGTTATTAGTATTAATCGTGTGAGTGTTTAATAAATTTAAATATTATATATGTGTATGGTCGTAAATGTATAAGTGTTGCAAATTATGTCCTTGAAAGAAATTTTGTATTGAAAAATGAAGTTTGTAGGTGGAGTATATTCGACAGGAAAATAAAAATGACGAAAATGCCCTCACGTGAAGGGCACGCGATACCATTTAACGGGAAAAAGTAAAGACCTTTTGCTTTAACGGCTAGATTGCATCAAAACGATACTATAGGGACAAATGCCGCAAAAACTTGGCTTCGGTGGCCCGAAACATTAGGGACAAAATTTTTACCCATTTTAAGTAGGTTAGTTTTGTGGTGTGTTATAAGAATATATTAGATAAGGTGTTTATGTTATAAGAATGTTATAACGTACAAGTTGACGTATAAGTTTTTGGTGCAACTTGCATGTAATTTACATGAAGTATTGGTTTACATAAATTTTATGTGCCATAATATGTCATTGCTCAGACTTGACAAATTACTCTCTCCGTTTCAAAATTAACGTCCTTCGAAAAAAACACACAATTTAAAAAAAAATGCATTTATTACTGCTTTCGTTTCTTTACTTTTTAGCAGAATGACAGTTTTACCGTTAGCTAATTAATTAAATTTTTTTTTAAAGTTTGTAATAATAATTTTAAACAAAAATAATATAATGAATTTGATCAAACTTTCATATTCATTTGTAATAATAAACAATTAAATTGATTCATTCTAAAAAAAATATGAACTGTTAATTTGACAAGACGGAAATACCGTATAGTTGCATTTGAGGTGGCGTGATACCATTCGATTTTTCATCAAAACAAAAAACTCATTTTTCTTTTTTTTTTAAGTTAAAATGTATTGCAAACGGTAAGTCGTTAAGCGGCAAAAAATACCCTATTGCGACGAGATTTTTTTGTCTTTTAGTAGACGGGCACTTCGACGAACCATTTTTTTAACATTTTTTTAGTTTGCAATTTACGACTGAAAAACTCACATGCGATTTGTTCTCTAAAAATCACGTGTGATTTCTAAAATAACAAATCAAGTCTGATTTTACAAATCACACGTGATTATTAAAGGCGTAAATCTCAACACTCACAACGAAAACCGAAAAACATGTTCATCGAAAGTATAATGAAGTTTTCTTGTATAAAAAGATGGTTTAAATTTCGTCGCGATGTTATGATTCGTTTCGCGTAACGTTTAAAGGTTATGTGTGATATTTATTTTAAAAAATAAATTAAATCGAGGGTTTTTTAGTTTGATGAAAAATAAATGTAAAAGTTTTTATTGAATCATTAAAGAATTTGTGTTTTATATTAAACAAGCAGGATTACCTGCGCGTTGTTGCGGGGCGTTAATTTTTCACGCGTTGTTGTGGGGCATTAATTTTTTTTTTTTTTTTTTTGCGGGTTTATTTTTTCGGTCTCATGTTTAATAGTTTTTTTCTTATATGGGCTTATGTGTTGGACCTCATGTTTTAAGGTTTTTTTTTTGGCTATATGTGTTTTTTTAAATAATTTTATGGGATTACGTGTGCCTTAAATGACAATCGCGCGTTACTGCAGGGCATTTTTTTATTGTATTTTGTGCGGGTTTATTTTTTCGGTCTCGTGTTTAATAGTGCGGGTTTATTTTTTCGGTATCATGTGTAATGGTTTGTTTGTTTTCCTTATATGAGTTTATGTCATGCGCGTTGTTGCGGGGTGTTAAAATTTTATTTTATTTTTTTTCTTTGTTTTTTTGTTTTTTAGTGCGAATTTATTTTTTCGGTCTCATGTTTAATAGTTTTTTTTATATGGGTTTATGTGTTGGGCCTCATGTTTAAAGGTTTGTTTTTTTTAGCTATATGGAGTTTTTTTTTAATATAATTTTATGGGATTTGGGTAAATATGTGTCATATATTTGGGCTTATGGTTTTTAGTGACGTAAAATGACACCGTTTAATGCAATCTAGAGTTTTACGTATGTGACTTTATCGATTATTTTAAAGTTATTAGGTATCGAAGATGTTTCCGCGAGTATTTTTTTATCTGAATAAATCGGTACTTTTGTAATATTTTTTTCCTTTTATTTTGTGCCAACAATTTTAAAAAAAAAACCCAATAAACTGGCCCAAAGGGAGAGCCCAACAAAAGTACTAAATGAGCCACTGTAGCAACGATGGCAATACGCCGTCGTTTCAAACGGGAAATGATATATACTAGTCAAAGCCCTCAACGATAAAGGTATTAATCTTGTATCTCATTGTAAAATTCGGGTGGGTAACGGTTTGCGTACCAGCTTTTGGAATGACCTTTGGATTGGAGATAATCAGCTTAAGCTTTCTTTTCCCCGTCTATTCGCTTTAGAAGTCAATAAAGATTGCTCAGTTGCAGATAAGCTCAATGCTCCTTTCACAGCTTCTTTTCGTCGCCAGACTCGGGGGGGTCCTGAAGCTCAGCAGCTTGAGCAGCTTACGAATCTTCTTGATTCGGTTTCTCTTTCGAACATGGAGGATAGGTGCTTTTGGGATTTAAATGGCGAAGGATTTTTTCAAGTTAAGGATGTGAGATCGGTTCTAGACGAGACTTTCCTCCCCAATGAGAATATTCCTACACGACGGGTTAAAAGCATCCTGATTAAGGTTAATATCTTTGTTTGGAAGCTTGTTCAAGATCGTATCCCTACTCGTTTAAATCTGATGAGCAGGATTATCTTAGTCCCTTCCGCAGAATGTCCGGTGTGTAACAATGATTCCGAGTCGTCCTCTCATTTGTTTTTCGGATGTCAGGTAGCTAAAGAGGTTTTGAAGCTCATTTGTCGTTGGTGGGATCTGGTTCTATACGATTTTGATAATTATGATGGTTGGCTCTTGTGGTTCAAGTCTATCCGGCTCGGCTCTAAGTTAAAAGGCGTGTTAGAAGGCGTGTTCTATGTTTATTGGTGGAGCATTTGGTCCTATAGGAATCAACTTCTTTTTGCGAGCTTCAAACCTCGTAAAAGTTTTATTTTTGATGACATTGTTTTTCGTTCTTTTAATTGGTATGTTGCTAGAGGAAAAAAAACTTTGAGTTGGGTTAGTTGGATTCAACACCCTCACCTCATTTCTTTGTAATTTTAGCGTCTTGCTAGTTGTTTATAATAAAGTTGCTGTTCAAAAAAAAAGTTTATTACACATTCTACTTAATCATAAAGGCATATAAAGATGTTTAATACCCTTTCCGTCTTAAAATTATTGTCCCACGACAAAAAACACACAGTTTAAGAAAAATGCATTTATTAATACTTTCTTTTTCTTACTTTTTGTCAGAATGACAATTTTACCATTAGTTAATTAATTAAAGTCTTTTTAAAGTTTTAAATAATAATCTCATACAAAGGGTAATATAATAAACTTGATCAAACTTTTCTATTTATTTTTTGTAGTGGACAATTAAATTGGAACATCCGAAAAAAATGTGGACAATAAAAATGGGACGCATGAAGTATTTCCTAAATATGTAATGATAATATTACTCCATCCGTCCCTAAATAAGTGTCCACTATTGACTTTCGAAGTCATTCATCTTCAACTTTGATCTTAGATTATTTTGATTGTGCTATATAATATTTGATGCAAAATATATGAATGGATTGAGTTTTCAATGTATTTTCATAGATATGATTTTCATCAAGTATTATATAACACAAACAAAATAATTCAAGGTCAAAGTTGGAGAAAAATGACTTTGAAAGTCAATAGTGGACACTTATTTAGGGACGGATGGAGTACTATTTTTAAAAGTATGTTAGGATGGGCGATAACATTTTTTTTAAAAGGGCAAATGTCTACAACACTAGCTATCTCATAAATTTTATCTCACATGTTTTCAATGAGACTTGAACCCACAACCTCTAGGTTGAAGGGTCACTAATATATCGTTGAACTAAGAGGTCTTTGGTCAATTACATGAGAGTAAAGTGCATAAGACATCCATGTGGTTTACCAAAAGTCCGTTTCACGTGCTTGACCCAAACTTCGCCCAATTTTCATCTCTCCGTTAGTAAAATGAGGCATCATACATCCCTGAGGACGGACGATGCAAATTTCTTTCCCGTTAAATACTAATGTGTGTCTAACAAGAAGGGTGTCGTTGTCTTTTTGCGTTCAGAGGGATGTATGGTGAACTTTTATTTTTTTTTAATATTATATATATATTTTTTAAAAGAATAAAAGTTCATCATACATCTCTGTAGAAGCAAAAAGACTACAATACCCTTCTTGTTAGACCCACGTTAGTACTTAACAGGAATTTTTTTTGCACCGTCCGTCCTCATAGATGTATGGTGTCTCATTTTACTAATAGGATAATGAAAATTAAACGAAATTTGAGCAAGAGATATGAGACGGTCGACAAACCATAAAAATGTATTATACACTTTACTCATTACATTATTTGCTTACTGTTCAACGCTTTTAAACGTTCATAAACATTTTGTGCAAAACACATCTGATAGCTAAGCTACAATAAACTAGTTAACATCGTTGATTAAAAACTAACAAAATAGTTGATCATAAATGATCTTCGTGGCATGCATGTGACAACCTTTCTTTAAAATAAGTAAGCTTACTTTTTATTTATTTAATCATGTATTAGCTTTTCAACCAGTTAGTTTACCATCAAGTAACACTTGATCAACAAATATTTTGTCGCCGAACTCAAAATAAGATTTAAATACACTACATGGTCATTTGTGGTTTTTGTTAATATGTGTCAACTTAGCAAATAGTGTTGTTAAGTAAACACCCAACTAAAGATGTCTTGACTTGACAATTGCTTATTTTAGCCCGAACATGTTTTAGGATTTTGCCAGACCTAATATCTTACAAAAAATAGTCATGTAATTCTCCTTTTGAACAATAGTTATGTAAATTGATATCACTTTCAATTATCTAAAGAACATTGATTGAGATGATTAATCGGTGTGCCTAATTATATGCGTAAGCATACATGTCAGCATTCTGTTGGGAACAACATATGAACCATCTTCTTCACAAACCAATAATTTATTACCACATCTATTAGATACGTAACTACTCAGATATTTTAGACCCCCCATATCATTTATTTTATCGAAATGGGTAGTTAATGGCATGTGTATGATGTGTTACATACCAAAACAAAAAGTCTAGTGAGTAATGATTCTTAAGTTTCTTGCCTTTTCTATTTCCCTTTTCCCACAAAGCTAATTGCTACAAGCTTTTCCTGCAATTGACATAATGCGTTTGACTTTGATTATGATAAAGTGCATTTGTTTGAAATTGAAATGTTTCTATATGCTTTTGTTCTATACTAGCACCAATAACAATGCATAATTTGGCCTTAAGGCATCTTTTATCCTTCTTTTGTACAAGAAAATACAAATCATAAATTTGTTTTTCTTTTCTTTTCTAAAATAAGCATATTTTTAACAAAATAAGCAGTCTTGACATCCCTTAATGCACATATTTACAAATTCCAATGATTGAAAGTTAAATAAGTCTTCACTCTTGATGAATTATTTCATTTAGTTTTGGAGAGGGCCTTTTTTGGACCACAATAAAGCAATGGCCTGGCCCATGGCCCGGTGTGAATTACACATGAGCTTTTGGCAACTTGATAACTTGATTGCTGCATATTGGGTCACTAAATGGTCCATGATAACAAAAACTGGACCACTTCACCATAACAGAGACAAATATGTGAAATTATGAAAACGTAAACACAAATTCTAAGAGCATAAGGTACCCTAAGCCATGGTTTGAGCCATCTCTGAAAACGCCACTTGATGACACAAGCCCCACATCGCACCTTGCGTTTCGAGTGCTGACATGTCACCACCACACCAAATGCTCCCGGAAGCGTCACGTAATGACACAAGACCCACACCACCACTCGCGTTTTCGGGTATCTTCGCGCGTTATGGAGAGAGGGGTACTTGACGACACTAGAAATGTGGTGTTATGGAAGGAGGGGTGTTTTTGGTGTTATGAGAAAAAATGTTGATGTGACGGCACTTTTCTCATAACACCAACTTGATGGCACCATGAGTACCTAGTGCTCTAAATAATTTTTTCAAATATTATAACATGATTTTAAGAATTTTACTGTAAAGTGGTAATGACCTTTATTGATATTTTCGTGTCTGTGCATTACAAAGAGAACCGATATATATAAGGAGCCTATACAAGCTATTTTGGATAAATATTGATTACCCACTAACCATCCTAATCACTAGCCAATCAGTCATATTAAATGTGCAACTAATCATATGGATAACTACAAATCATGTGGCTAACACTGAGGACACCGAACACTTAAACTGGAACGAAATTCCTCAAACAAAGCGGTAGGCAAGCCTTTAGTGAAGATATCTGCAAACTGATAGCGAAAGGGAACATGAAGAACTAGAACCTGACCAGTAGCAACCAAATCACGAACAAAGTGAATATCAATCTCAATGTGCTTCGTACGCTGATGCTGAACCGAATTAGAAGATAAATAAAAACACTAACATTATCAAAGTAGACAAGCGTAGTGAAAGACAACAGAGTATGTAACTCACGCAATAAGTTGCGTAACCAACATGTCTTAGCAACAACATTTGCAACACCACGATACTCTGTCTCGGCACTGGAACGAGAAAGCGTCGGTTGACGCTTAGCAGACCAGGAGAGTAGATTGTTGCCAAGAAAGACACAATAACCTGAAGTCGATCGTCTGGTAGTAGGACAGCCAGCCCAATCTGCATCTGAATAAGCCACCAAGTCGGTGGTAGAAGAGGAGAATAACTGCAAACCATAACCAACGTACCGCGAACATAATGCACGATCCGTTTAAGAGCGTAAAAATGAGGCTCCCGAGGATCATGCATATGAAGACAAATGTGCTGAACAACATAAAAAATATCGGGTCTAGTAAAAGTAAGATACTACAAGAACCTGCAAGACTCTGATAAAGTGTCGGATCGGAAACCACATCACCTGTAGTACCCAACTTGGACTCAGTATCAACAGGAGTCCGACTGAGATTGCAATGAACTATACCAACACGCTCAAGAATATCAACTGCATACTTCTTCTGAGATAAAAACATCCCTGAAGAATCCCGTGTAACGGATATGCCCAAAAAATAATTGAGAGAACCCAAACCAGTCATAGCAAACTTCTGATGCAAAGAACGAATAATCCGATGTAACAAATCTGAGGAAGAGGTCGTAAGCACAATTCATCCACATATAACAACAAATAGGCAATATCCTTCCCTTGGTGAAAGATAAATAAAGAACTGTCACAACGACTGTGATGAAACCCCACCCTGGTAATATAAGATGCAAATCACTGAAACCAAGCGCGAAGGGCTTGCTTGAGCCCATAAAGAGAGCGCTGAAGTAAGCACACATAATCAGGATGGGTAGAGTCCCAAAAACCGGGAGGTTGATGCATGTAAACAGTGTCAGATAAGTCCCCATGTAAAAAAGCATTCTTGACATCCATCTGATGAATCGACCAATGTCGAGAAGCAGCCAAACTAAGAACCGTACGGATGGTCCCGGGTTTAACAATTGGGCTAAAAGTATCATTAACATCAACACCCTCTAATTGAGTGCTACCATTAGCCATCAGTCGAGCCTTGTAGCGACTAAGCGTACCGTTTGCTAAATACTTATGACGAAAAAGCCACATACACGGACAACATTGACATCCGGTAGTCGAGGGAATAGAGTCTAAGTACTATTTTTAATTAGTGCATTATACTCATCTCGCATAGCAGAGTGCCAATTGGCATCATTTAATGCTTCACGATAGGATCTAGGTACAAGAGAGACCGAAGACACGTGCAAAGTAAGACGCTCAGCAGGACAATTACACCCGACACGAAAATGAGTAACCATGTGGTGAACCGAATCAAGGTTTAGGTTAACCAGGGGGGGGGGTTCGGTATAATAGTAGGTGCGTGTTGGGCTGAATTTGGTGATGAATGGGCTGTGTGGTCAGTTGATTGGGCCGAATGTGAAGTTATGGGTGTATGGACTGACCCATCAATAATAGGGGTGATAGGGGATTGGGCCGAATGAGTCGGACTAGTGGGAGGTGTAGTAGGTTCGTGAACAGGGGGTTGGAAGGTGGAAATAGAAACAGAGGGTGGGTTAATATCGGGTTCATCTAGAAATGTGTAGGACGGTACCGTGGTAGATGGAGTGGAACCGTACGGGAAAACGGTTTCATCAAAGGTGACATGGCGAGATATAATAATTTTGTTAGTGGTTAAGTCAAGAAACCTATAGCCACGATGATTAGAAGCGTGTCCCAAAAATAAGGAAGGTGTAGCACGGGGTTCAAGTTTATGATTAGGGTATAAGTGAGGGTAGCATAAGCATCCAAAAGTACGCAAGAGACTATAGTCAGGTGAAGTGCCAAAAAGGTGGGTAAATGAGGCTTCATTGTTAATAGCGGTGGAGGGTAAAATGTTAAGGATGTGAATGGCCATATGAAGGGCCTCAACCCAATAAGTTGGTGGAAGTTTTGCTTGAAAAAGTAGAGTCTGAATAATGTTGTTAAGTGTGCATACCATACGTTCAGACTTACCATTTTGTTGAGATGTCTTGGGGCATGAAAAACGGAATTGGATGCCAAGAGTGTTGAAAAGATCATGAAGGTTACGGTTGTCGAATTCACCACCATGATCACATTGAAAATCACGAATTTCACACTTAAATTGAGTGCGAACATAGTTGCTAAATAATATAAATTTAGACAGAACATCAGATTTACGAACCAATGGATAAACCCAAACAAACTGAGAATAGTGATCTAAGAACAAAACGTAGTATTGAAAACCTGTAAGACTTGGTATGGGTGAAGTCCACACATCCGAGTGAATAATATCAAAACAAGAAGAAACAATAGTGTTTGAACTGACAAACGGAAGCCTCACATGCTTACCAAGCTGACAAGCATGTCATAGGACGGGAGGCTTCTCTTTATTACATGAAATGACATTATTAGACACTAGACGACGCAACACGTTACTTCCTGGGTGTCCAAGACGCTGGTGCCACATATGTTGACTAACAAGAAACGCATGCGTAATAGGAGAGGGAGCTGTAACAGGATAGAGATCCCTGGTGCTATCACATCGGAGGAGTACCCGTCGCGTCATGAAGTCCTTAACAGAAAAACCAAATGAGTCAAATTCAATAGCATAATCACTATCTCGAACAAATTAACGAACATAAATTAAATTTTTAACAATGTGAGGAGTGATAAGGACATTATTTAGACGCAAAGACTTTAAAGGAGTAGACAAAATTATATGGCCGGTGTTAGTGACGGGTACAGAGTGACGGGTATAGAGTGACCGTCACCAACCAAAACAGTTGAATACATACATGAATTGAGCACAGTACTTCTAGTAATAGAATTATTTAGGTGAGAGCTGGCACCTGTATCCATGTTCCAGGCACCAGAAGATGGGTCCTGGAGAGTCCTGGTAGTTAAAGCATGAGGTAACACGGTGGCTTGTCCCGGATTTGATGTAGATTGGGCCGGTCCAGAAGTATAATAAAGCGGCACTTGGGCCGGCATAGGGAACCCGGGTGGGGCACTTGGGCCAGTAGGGGCAGTAGGACTTGGGCTAGCATAATAAGCAATGGGCACACTAGAATTTTGGGCTGGGCTAATTGATGAAGAAACAGTAGGTGCGACAGTATTGGTACCAGTATGTGACATATTCATTCCCAATTTTCCCAATTGTACTAGCAATTTATTTAAGAGATCATTGGTGGAGTTTTCACTAGTCCCACGACCCTTATTAAACCCGCTAGTAGCACATTAGTTATACGAGCATTAGCATCATGAACATATCGGCACGAATCACCAAAACGACAATTTCCCTTAGCAAAGTTGAAACAAGGTTTCCAAGACTTACCTTGAGCCGTAGAAGAAGGACGTGAATTGTTGCTTGAGCCGGCCACAAAAGCCATAGAAGAGGAAGAATCCATAGGCGAAGCAAGCACTTTTGACTTTAATCTCATCTCTTCGGCGATTAACAAGGAGCGCACCGCTTTGAGATCGGGAAAGGTGTCCTTCCAATGCATGTAGCCACAAACTTGGTTGTATGTATCCGGAAGACCCTCAAGGGCATAGTGAACTACATCTTCTTCATTAACACGAGTGTCAAGACTAGTGAGGATGTTAACAATGGAATTGATTTTTTGAAAATAGAATTCCATGCTTTGATCCCCAAGCTTAATAGAACGTAACTCGGCCTTCAATGTATTAGTGCAAGATCTCTAATTATCTTTAACAATATCAGAGATAAGGCTCCATGCTTCTTTAGCAGACTTGGGGCGTGCCACAACAATCCTAGCACGAAGAGAATCAAAAAGAGTAAAAAGGATCCAAGAGAGCACAATCTTATCAACTTTGGTTTCTTCAGGTGTGAGTGGTGCTAATGAACATGCACTTGTTTCATTAATGGGACTATGAAGGTATTTGTCAACCTCATAACTAGCACACAATTCTTCAAAGAAAAACTCCCATTGTCCAAAATTTTAATCGTCAAGATCGAGCTTGATCGGTACCCTTGTAAGGAGATGATGATGAGTGACCAAAGCAAGTTTTTCGGAAAGAGGTGTAGGGGTTGGAGAAGCGTCGGATTCTGTCATGAGGAAGTGTGAATAAAAGGGAGTGATTAGGGTTGGTAGTAGAGATTTGGATATTAACACCACCAAACAAAGACATAATAGTAGAGATTGTCGAGAGTATGTAGCAGCAGGAAACAAAAGAAGCACGTTGTGACCTTAGCATAACCTTAAACTCAGCGTGACCTAAGCACGAATTAACACAAAAACACGTGTGACCTGAGCACACAAGAAAATCACAAAAACATATGAAAGTTGTGAGGTTTGTGGAGGGAGTTAGGGTTTCAGGATCGGTAGAGTTTATTTTAGGCCTGATACCATGTAAAGTGGTAATGACCTTTATTGATATTTTTGAGTTTGTGCATTACAAAGAGAATTGATATATATAAGGAGCATATACAAGCTATTTTGGGTAAATATTGATTACCCACTAATCATCCTAATCACTAGCCAATCAATCATATTAAATGTGCAACTAATCATATGGAAAACTACAAATCATGTGGATAACTACAAATCATGTGGCTAACATTTACAAGTTTTTGTTTGGAAAATAGTAAGCAAGTTTATGAAAATCAGAATCTCGCAATTTTTTTTACCAAACTCTACACATAGACATACAAATAACCAGAATCGACACTAATTTATACTGTTACACAAAACAACATTATAAATATATACATTCGGTGACAAAAACACTGTCGTTTTGACAGTGGGCCCGTGCTACAGTAACGGGCTCCTGTTTTGGGCCAGCCTTTTTTTTATTTTTTTTTTATTTTTTTTATATATATAAATTTGTATGCACAAAGTAGGAATGGAAAAAAAAATATTACAAAAGTTTTGATTTATTCAGATAAAAAAAATACCCGCGGAAACATCTTCGATACCTAATAACTTTAAAATAATCGATATGGTCACAAACGTACAACCCATTATATTAAAAAAAAATCCAATATAACAAAAAAAACAACACTTTAAACATGAGGCCCAACACATAAGCCATATAAAAAAAATTATTACTAATACACACATTTTTTTTTTAAATTTGTATGCACAAAGTAGGAATGGAAAAAAAAATATTACAAAAGTTTTGATTTATTCAGATAAAAAAAATACCCGCGGAAACATCTTCGATACCTAATAACTTTAAAATAATCGATATGGTCACAAACGTACAACCCATTATATTAAAAAAAAACCCATATAGCAAAAAAAAAAACAACACTTTAAACATGAGGCCCAACACATAAGCCATATAAAAAAAATTATTACTAATATACACATTTGTCGACAAACTAGCCTAAAATTCGCATAAAATGTGGCCCAAAATCTGGCCCAAAGTAAAAAAAAATACAAAACGGTCCCTCAACTTTTAACTATTTACGATTTTCTTACAAAAAAAATCCCGTAAAAAATTAACAAAAAAACACGTCAAGTTTTTATTGTTCACAACTTTTTTACATTCATCGGCCCAAAAAAAAAGATATCGAACCGTCCCAAAAAAAGAAAATATTCGGGAAAAAATTAACCCGTCCCAACGCAAATTTTTTTTTCCCGAATCGTACAAAAAAAGCAAATATCCGGGAAAAAATTAGCCAAAAAAAAAAAACCAAAAAATAGCTTAAAATCTGGCCCAAAGTAAAAAAAAAAAAAAGAAAACGGACCCTCACCTTTTATTGATTACCCACTAATCATCCTAATCACTAGCCAATCAATCATATTAAATGTGCAACTAATCATATGGATAACTACAAATCATGTGGATAACTACAAATCATGTGGCTAACATTTACAAGTTTTTGTTTGGAAAATAGTAAGCAAGTTTATGAAAATCAGAATCTCGTAATTTTTTTTACCAAACTCTACACATAGACATACAAATAACCAGAATCGACACTAATTTATACTGTTACACAAAACAACATTGCGCACAAAAAAGAATGCAAACAAAGGTTATTTGTGCGCACTCCGCATGCCCTCTTCCTGTGTGTTCACTGACAATTTAAAAAAAAAATCAGTGCGAGCAAAGAATTTAGAGTTTGCATGCACCGTATGGAGTTGAGGACTTCACTTATTCACGAAATCAAACAAAATAAAGTGTGCGCTTAAGGGGCAAGCAAAGTGTTTTCCGCGCATTGTGCCACGAGTGAGCAAGAGGTTTTGCGCGTATTTTTTTTAGAACGACGAGTTAGTACAACATTATAGTTTGGTTTTGCGCGCATTGCGCGCAAGGTTTTGCGCGTGATGTCTCTGCGCACGTTATGTTTACACTTTATGCTTTATTGTTACGCGTTGTGTCATTTTTCACTTTTTTGTAATACACTCTTAAAATGTCGTGTTTAGTGACACACTTTTCAAAGTGTCCACTCTTGAAAGTTTGGCAAAATTTAATCCTTAATACTTTCTCCGTTTCATTTTTATAGTCCACGTTTTCTTTTTGAGATGTCTTAATTTAATTGTCCACTACTAAAAATAAATATGGAAGTTTGATTAAGTTTATTATATTATCCTTGTTTGAAATTACTATTACAAGCTTTAAAGAAGACTTTAATTAATTAGCTAATGGTAAAACTGTCATTCTGTCAAAAAGTAAGAAAGAGAAATCAGTAATAAATGCATTTTTTTTAAACTGTGTGTTTTTTGTCAGGGGACAATAATTTTGAGACGGATAGAGTAGTTAATACAATAAAACTCATTAAATGGCATCTTGAAATTTTGTGTTAAAAATCAACCCTGAAAATGAAATGTGACAATGATATAAAGCTAAGTGTTAAAACTACAGTAATGTGTTATGTGTATAGTCTATTTACGGGTCCCTTTTTTCAATATCCGTACATATCATCATCATCTGTAGTTGTGGTATCCAAACATTTGATAAAAAAGTCGACGACACTTTAATCTACCGTCACATTTAATCGAATCGACAATGCTTTTCTCTTGAGATACTTGACATGGTTTCACAAGGTGGTAGAGCCCTTATGGATTGAACAGTTAAACCTCATTATATATCCACGCGAATGTGACATTGTAGACTCTCGTGGAACTCATACTAACCAAGTATGTACATATGTGTACGTTTGTGCGTGGTACGTGGTTCATTGCTCGCACAATTATACATGTACCGCAAATATGACGAAAACAGTAGAACGTTTAAACAAGGTAAATGTCAAGACCATTTGGCTTCACAAATCATATCTTCATTTCACATCATATAAAATCCTAAAACTCAAACCCATTGCCAAAAAATTAACCATGTTTGAAAGTGTAATGAACAAAATCTAAAACCAAGTCTTTTTACGAAATTACGATCAGAAGTGTAACCGGTCAGAACCAAGTTAGTACATTAGCGAGCTCGTACTCGAGTTGAATAACACTTCTAAAACTCGAAACTTGACTCGAGCCAAATCAAGTTGCCAAATAAAGATGGGCTTTAATGAAATTATGATAACATGCACATTCATATACATAAATGGGCTTAGATACAAAGCCCAGTCCAGTCTCACATATATCTCCTTTAAAAACCTCTGAAACCCTAATTTGATTTACACTGCAGTCTCCACAAAGTTCTTTCCTTAGAAACATTTTAATGGTGAACCTTGTTTTTTTTTAGATTTATTTGACAATAAACCAATGAGGTCAAATATGTGCCAAGAGGGTCAAGGATAATAAAATTTGCGCATCCATAGTACTATGGAAGTCCTTGGTTCTATGAAGAATGTGGCAACATGCTAATCTGAGTTTTTTTGTTTGTTAAAAATTTGTTTAGTGATTTTGGTTTAGCACATAAGTTCTTCTTGGAGATGAAAATAAATATATTTTCAGGATTTTATTTGTGCTTATATAAATCTTTGTGATCATCCCTTCTGCTTAAGTCTTCTCCTTCTTAATGGGGTTGTGCTTCAATGTAATGGGTTGACATTACTCATGTTTTGCTTCAAAGTAACATTATTTGTTCGACTTTTGAACTTGTTTAACTCTGTCTTAATTTTTTTGACATGTGAGCTTATTATGACTTAAAAAAAAGAAAAGAAAAGAAGCCTATAAACTGGAAAATAAGTCTAGCCGGAAAATAAGTTAGATGAGATGACATTGTAAACCCAAAAAATAATCTTAAACAAACACACCCAAAAATCTACAAGAAAGGCTTAAACAAACACACTCAGAAAGTATTGACAAACTTTACTTGACTGATCGTCAATTCGTCAGCATCAACGTGACTCATTAAAGTGGTTAGTCATAAAGATTAGGGAAGCTATAAGAAAGGCTTAGACCCCATGTAATGATGACTGTAACTCTGTAAGTGAGCATGTTTGAAGATCAATCAGTTGCATAACTAGATTTTTTTTCCTTTTTTCCAACACTAAAATTAAAATTTCATTAATAACTAAAAAGCATTACGATAATAACTTAAATAAAATAAAATAAATTACAATAAAAATTAAAAACTTAAACTAATAGTTTAAATTATATATCTCACTTATTTTTCGCTTTAGCTTCAACATCTTCTCTCGTCATTTTTCTGTCAAAAGGTAACCGGTTCATTACAAAACATGAGGCCTTTGTCCTTTTTTTGTCTTGTTTAAATTGAAATATTTGACATCGCGGCTCAAGTTCTTCTCTCTTATGTGCAAGCATTTGTTGTTCCAATTGCATTGATTGTGCAAACTTCTTTCCTTCAATTTCACTTATTCTCGACGCGCATCCAATTGTCGTTGCTTCAGCTGCAAATAAGAATCCGTGGTTTCCTTCTTTTGGGAAATAAACTCAATGCGACGCTTTCCAACTGTCAACAAAAGTAGGTGCACACACCACAAGTATTCTGTACTATGATATCTGAAAAATACTGTAAAAAATCTATATTCTTCCAGCCGAAATTCCCCGCAGTGTTATGCTCGACATCAACGCCACCTTATCATAATACTAATCTATGGAATAAAGTTCCCATCATGAACAAACATTAGTGTCTTGCCATCCCTTACTCTCCCCTCAAAGAATTGTAACGCCTTGCCAATGACTCAACACTAAACTTCATTCTTGTCATTTGGGTTTTTCATTCACTCATGTATTTGCTTTCAAAGCTAACCTCTTTCCGATGTGTCACCATGTCGATCTTAAGAGTCTACCAAATCTACTCTATGAAGAGATATGTCATTGTGAATCCGCCGACATGTGATCTTTTCTCTACACACATAGGATATGACCCTGTTCATAATAATGCTCTTATAAATAAAAATACACTAAGATAGAGTAACTGAACAAAAAGAAATGAACATTAGTACACAAGGTATAGTAGTAGCATAGACGTAATTTATCTACTAGAGCATATAAATCTGACCGCAGATCTACGTGCGCTGTCTGTCACAACTGCCGTCCATCCCCCACAAAAATTCTCTTATTCGCTCATTTCAATAATAGACATCATTCACACCATAAAGACAATTCAACAATGCAAGGCTATTGTATTTACTAACCCTCCATAACTCAACCACCACCTAACGCCTCACAACAGTATATCCTAGCTCACCCCCAATATTCTCACCTTGACCACACCCTCGTCAGATCCGCGTCAATCTTTTTTCATCAGATACATACGCCTCCAGCCGATACCACTGTTCATTATAATACAAAGAGAGACGGCTGAGCACTGATATATATACATGGGAGATGTCTCGTCTCATAACAAACGAGACACTGACTATCAGCATGCTCATGTCGCCCACTCAGTGACCTAGTGAGGTAAACTGCTCTGCAAAGTAGTAGTGTTTCGTCTTTATGCCATGTCGCTCACTCGTTCAAGATGAGTGATATCCAACCTTAACTCTTTCTAATGCTCTTTCTTCCGTGATCATATTTTCCAAACACTTAAGCTAATTGCATTTAAATATCAATTCATACTCATAAACTAGAAAATCTTAACAATTGACAACCGCAAAACTGAGAAAGATATATACCTCTAGAAAAAATGACCTAGCTCTCAACACACTCCCAAAACGGACACATCAAAATGACTAAAAACCAAACTTAAGACAAAGAACTCATAGTTCTTAACTCAAGATCTCGCACTCCACATCATTCTGCTTATCGCTGCCCCATCGTCCGCTCTGATAATTAATATTGCTCTAAAAATCGGACAAATCAAGTCAAGTACAAAAATGTAGAAAGATGCCACACTATACCATCGAACTTCTATTAGTGTATGAAAACTGTCACGAGTGTTACGATCTTAATGGTTCTCTCTTTCCTCTAGTCAATATGTTTCCAATATGCGTAAAATATTTTCCGCTCCATCGCAGGTAACTGATCAAAGTTGACAATCTCCTCCCGTTCCGGTTGATACGCGTTTGCGATCCTACAGAATTCTCTGTTTTTGTATGCCAGTAATAGAGATCTCAGTATTCGATGCACATATGTTGACTCCTCTGTCTTTGCATCCAATCTATCTACGCTAGACGCTCTAATATCAACCGTTCGCAGTCGTCACGCAATCTAATTTTGTCTGATGCCAGGTGATCTACTCACCTTAGATCGTGAGTATTTACGATAAGCACTCTAAAGTCTCCCTTCACTCCTCTGTGGGCTCAATGTAAAACTCTCACTATGCGTGATCGCTCTATACATATCTTCTTATATTATTTGTTAGTATATATAAGACACTCAGAGGAAGGTTCCCAACATACTAGGCACTATAGATCATTGATAGATTTCGCAGTGAATGCTACAACTTTTAAAGAGTGGATGAGGATCGGAGAGTCCCTTGTTTAGCATTACTGTCTGTCGTACAAGATGCCAGAGTCGAATAGTCCTTGATCACAACTTTACATTTCCTCAGTCAGGTCGAACTAGCAAGGATCTGATACTCGAGAGATCAGTACTTATCTCGCATTGAGATTTAATACCTTAAAGATCGCCCCTTTACTAAAAACTCACTTACTGTACCCCAAATGTCTCACATCTAATCCTCTACAAACTGTGTCTGAAGCTTCCTGAGCCCGTTCTTGGTCGATCGCATGAGACCCGGTGATAATCATATCTACTCCACTTACCTACTTGTTTTGTAGTGTTGTCGAAGACTTCTTTCTATTGTGTTCAAATGATTTTGCTTTCAGTATAATTAAGTCTACTAAATCTCCAAGACTACTAGTCTTATGCACGTGTGATTAGATCTCAATGCTCTCTCCCTCATAGTACTGTCGTCAGAGTCAAACACGGCTACTATTGTCAGAGCTGCGCCAGACAATCCCCAAGCTGATCTATTGTAATATTAGCACGATATCTCTCCAACATCATTAAGAACTCTTGTATGTGTGTGCTACCAGCGTCGGTTGAGGAGATTATATCGTACAGAAGAGATTCGACAAATGCATCTCTGACAGTGAAGCGTATGTTGTGCCCTCCTGGTATGGTGTTAGAACGTAAAGATAAATCTTTAGTTTAAGTTTAGTACGATTTAGTTGTCATTCGTACGCGCCAAAACTGCCGGAGTTAGAGACGGAAAATAAACAGAGAAAACGTCTATACATAGTACAATAGTGAATAGATTGCTTGTTTAGATTATAATTTAGTGAATATTCAAGATATCTCATAGCCGGGTTGTTCGCCCCAAGATTGAATATAGGACCGATGCAGTCTTGCGGATGTGTCTATAAGTTACTAATGACTAGTTTGACACTCTCGCGGGACCAATTAGCAGTTGATGATTCAGAATGAACGAAGGAGGATGACGTTTTCTTTTTAGATCTGTCTCGACCCATTGGTCGAACTTCTTGAACCTCTTCCTCCTCGGCATCAAGATCATCCGCGTCTTCATTGAGATTAAAACCACCATGTGTTGAGTCAGATGTGGCTATGAGATGGTTTTCCGACATCTTTAATTTTTTGAGAGTCTTCTATTTGATTTTTAGAAACTTAGGCATTTCTACCTCTTTCCAATTAGCATGCTCCCTTACAAGTTTCAACGGCTCAATCAGTGTGAGTGACGTATTTTAAATAGCACGATATTCAACATAATGAATGAGATTGGTATGGTGGTGAGGATATTTGTGGATGACACATTTGAAAATGTTGTTGTTGGTTAAACGAAGATTGGTACATTTGATTTTGTTGTAGTTGGTTATACGAAGGAGAAAACAAAGTATTTACATAAACAAGTTGTTGTTATTTATTGTATACGAAACTAGCGGGTTGAAAATTAATAGGTGATGATGAGGTGTCATTTTATACACTTTTTCGGGACCAAAAATTTGACCAAAAATTTAAACTTCTTGCTCAAACGCATGACCGGGAATGACCTTCTGTCATTCTTTTATAAACTGACCAAAATCAATTACATTTCATACTTTCAAAGTATTTTTAAATGAAAGTAGACTCAATTATCTTCGAAACAACGTGTGGCACGCCTTTTAACTCCATACGGTTCATTTTCTACGAAATAAACAAGAAAAACCAAAAAACTGGGATCATCAAACCCCTTAGCCGGCGGCTAAGGACCCTTAGCACCCCTAGCCGTCGGCTAAGGGCCACCAGACCACCCAGAATCACCCGTTACGCCTTTTTGACCCAAAACTCGACTTTCAAGACTCGATACATCACAAGAATTTCCAGAATTCATTCAAATATCATAATACACCATTCTCATAAACAATCATGGTCTAAATGACCCATAGACACATACTTCATGGGGTTCGCCACACCCGTTTTGACCCATTTCCAATACACCTTTTGAGCATAGCTTATTAACTCATAAAATCTGGACTCGGACACCTTCAAATCACATTTACAACTTATTTTATGACACACTTACACCTAACATTTACCAAATACATGACTTGACGACTCAATGGGGGATTCAACCTTGACTAGAGCTCGACATCTAATGCTAAGCTCATAAGCACACTTCAAATCTTCCAACATTCTGGCATCCGATTCTTAGACCTTAATAAAGGTCTAACCTTCATCTCATGATCACCTACAAAACGGTTAGACAACTAAACCGTAAGCTTTCGCTTAGTAAGTAAATAGGTAATAACATAATATTATACATCATTAATCACATATGCAACATTCTCAACCATCATTAGTCCATAAGACTACTTTTCATCAACACTAGCACATTACACTAAAACACATTACATTCAATCATACTAAATCATTACATACCTTTATTGGGTTAAATTAGACTTAACCACAACCTTGGCTAGTTTTTCCAAACTAGCCTCTAATATACTCTTAGTCTAAGTTTCTAAACCATGGCTTCCTAAACCTTCATTACATCATCCACATAACACATATATGATAAAATCAATATAATCTCACATTATAACTAATTTACTTACCTTGGATCCAATCTTAATTTAGCAACAATCATCATCATCTTCCTTGCTTGTGTAACACCCCAAAACCGGTTATTTAGTATTTAATTACAAAAAGGCCATTAGGTAAGTTTGACTATGACTTTAATAGTCTAAATGTGCCAAGGGACTTAAGCATAGTCTGTCAGAACCAATACGGCGTATTGGTAAGTGTGAATACGGCGTATTGATGTAAGAGTGGATATGGCATATCCGGGTTAATGAATACAGAGTGTTGGTAGTCTAGCATGGATACGGCGTATCTATGGGTAAGGATATGGCGTATCGGTTAAGTCAAACCATATGTAAATGGTTTTAGAAAGTTTATTGTGTCACATTTATAAAAGAACATGACTTAAGGGACCTAAGGTGTCATTTGACCAAACTCACAATTAACTAACTAGTGACAAATCCCTAGATTTATCTACATAATTTCACAATATTATAGTATGTTTGTGTGTGTCGGCTTGGAAGGAAAAAGAGAAGGAAAAACCATAAAAGATTAATAGTGAATTGATGAGGAAATCAATGTTTTATTCAAAGGTTAATCCTTAGCAATGATCATACAAGTGAGTAATCATTTATATTAAGTTGAATTGAAGAATTATGAGTTAGGGTTCATGTAACCCTAATTTAGGATATTAGGTAAAAGGTGTTTAGAGGCTAATTAAAAGGGTATAGTAATTATAGGTTAAGTTATAGTAATTAAAAGTTAGTAAATTTATGGGTTAATTATCATATGATCATTATATGATTATATGATACTTAGAAGTGTTAAGAGGTGAGCTATGGTTTTATTAAACCATTGTTATAGTTATTTAATTATGTTTTAAAAGTTTATGGTTATGATGATTTTAGCCTAGGATGCAAGTAAGGATGATGATGGTGATTAATGGAAACTTAGCTTGGAATCAAGGTAAGTAACTATGATTAATATGAATGTCCTCATATTATGTGTTTATGAATGAGATTGTAAGATTAAAGTCTTGGGTTAGTAAATAAGGTTTTATAAGAGGCTTGTCTAGTGAGATTGCACAAGTGTTAGTTCATGATTATGCAATGACTAAGGTATGTTTGTGATTGTTATGTGTTTATGGTTATTATGGTTATGTGTTATAGTTTATGGAAGTTGCTATTGCGATTGGTTATGAAAATTGACGGTGTTATGTGTTAGAATGGCTTTAAGTGTTCATATTGCTAATATGATGAATGATGTAATAATCATGTTTTGATCTAGGTACTTACTAACCATTGTTGCGTACGTGTTATAGTTGAAATGTTTTGTAGGTTCAAAGTGAAGAAGGTAAGGCCTTGATAAGAAGGGCCCAAGATTTGGAAGCAATGATTAGAAATAGATGAAGATGTGCATAGGAGCTTAGTACTAGATACTGAGCTCAAATCAAGGTTGAACCCCCAAGTGTCATAAATGGTTTGTTATTAATGTTTTCATGTGTCAAAGTATCATGTAAACGTGAGGTTGAAATGTGATAAATTCGTTTGTTATAAATATGTGTTATAGTGTATGCAAACGGGTCAAAACGGGTGTTTGGCAAACCCCGTGAAGTATGTGTTTATGTAACAATCCGCATTTTTAGGTCATTTTACGTCAATAAACTCTCAACTATTTATTTTAAACTTTTACGCGTTTACTTTTAATTTCAACCGTTAAGTTAAATCGCGTAAACTAAAAATCAACAATCAACGTAAACCGACATCAAACAAATAAAAATTTACGTCAAACAAGTGTTATATAATTATTACGAAGATAATTTATAACTTTTCATATTTTATTTTTATACGTTACGTAAAACGTTTACGTTTCGTAATATTTTGCATTTATGCATGCATGGAAACATCACCACTTTTCTATACTTCAACAAATACCCACAATTATACTCAATACTAAAATTTTATAAAAATACCTTCTAGAACCATAACTAAAATCAGCCCTCCTATTTGTTTATACACATGTGTGTTTATTTTCTTTATAAAAACATACTTTAAGCACAATAACCACTAGGTATTACCATGTTTGGAAGCTAAGACCACTTTTCCTTTTTTTTGACCCTAACCACTGTTCCCAACAGCATGCCACATGCTTACTTGAGCTTTCTTTTCCTTCTGTCCCTATGGCTTCATTGTTTTTTTTTTATACCTTAATACCATACCTACTTTGACTATAAATAAGCTAAAACTTCTATACTTCTTATTTCACAAATAAAATAACACACATACTCTCCTTTTGTTTCTCTCTTGGGTTCGGTTCCAAAAACACAAACAAGAAACATTTTGGTTTGATTTTTCAAGCAAGATTACAAGAACATACAAGTGGGTTTATGTTAGAATCAAACATAAGGGTTTGAATAGGTTTAGATTGTGTTCATCTCATCTTTTCATTCACCATAGGTCCATAAATCTCTACACTTTTATTTCATTTACATGTTTATATACATCTTGATTATTTAGTTAAATCACCACTTAGTTATATTTTATAAAGTTTACAAAGAAATCAAAAATCATACAAGAACAAATAAATACATACACATGATGAAAAGGATTTACAAACATGTTAGAATATGAAAAAATATTTATTTTGACATGTTACATAGTTTAGATAATTTATTTAACTAGTTGTTAAATTTAATTGTTTATAAATTTGTTTATATAGTTTTATAAATAAATAGTTGTTCTTGACATTTTAATTATGAAATGGAAGTGAAATGGATGGATCTAGGTTAGTGGATATTATTTACACAAATGTTATTGTAATGAAAAAGCTAGTGGACTTGTAGTAATAAAAACATGGTAAAAATCACAAAGTAAAACATATATATACTTTTATACAAACAACTTGTATTTACTATTTTGGCATGATTTTCTAGGCGAAGTAAAACCTTAATAATACGATAGTACGTCTTAAGACGATTCCGTACATATAAAGAACTTGAAAAACGGATATAAACCGAAGAAGTTATGAATTTTTAAAGTTTACTGACACTATAATAAACTTGACAGCTTTTATAAAACTGTGAAAAACTGTGCAGTTTCACAGTCCGTGTTTTTAAGGGCTTTCGGGTCCGAATCGGCTCAAGTATAAAACTGTAAAGTTGTTCGGAATGATGTTTTACTCTAAAAATGCGACTTTCGAGGTCTAAAAGTATGTTAACAATGAGTAAATCTTCATAGAAACTAGATAACTTTTATATAAAATTTCCTAGACACTTTTATAAAAATGTGTTTGCTGATTGGAAATAAAAATAGCGTTTACGAGTGTTTTCGGATCCGTTTGGACTATAAAAACCTTACGAAATAACATGGTATTACTTATATAATATTTATACGTGTTTTAAACTTTATAAATATTATTTTATAAACAAATTAAACTATATATATAAAGTGCCGTTTCAAAAATAATAAAATTATTAAATCAAGCAATATCGACAATAATTATTTATCGGACAAAGGTAATATTTTACAAGTACATATACATAGACATTAAATGACGAGCGTAACGAAAACATTGTTTCGACTTATAAACTAGACAAAAACTATTAGGTGGTGATATAACTTTTTAAAAATACATTGTTGTATTTACTTCACGTACATTATACTCGTCCGACCTATAATTAATTAGGTTGCATTCCGGATCACTTGTGACGATTTACCTTATTGATTTTGCTATTATCACTACTTTCATTTGAGGTGAGTTTCATGGCCCCTATTTTACTTGTTTTTAACTATTTTTAGGGGAGAATACATGCTCATTTACAAACTCGTTTACATACTCGTTTTCATAACTTATTTACAAACTCGTTTACATACTCGTTTACCAACTTGTTTACATGCTCGTTTATTTTATAACACTGCGATAGTTTTCAAGACCTTGTGAGTTTATAGCCCCGCTTTAACTTGTTTACAATTACTTTATAAATCTCGTGGTAAGATACATTGCTTGTTTTTTACTTATGGGTGCAAGTAGATTTAATTTAATCGCTTCTTCGGATATTGTATACTAAGCAATACACACTTCTTCGGATATTGTATACCAAGCAATACACATTTCTTCAGATATTGTATACCGAGCAATATCCACTTCTTCGGATATTGTATACCAAGCAATACACACTTCTTCGGTTATTGTATACCAAGCAATACACACTTCTTTGGATATTGTATACCCTGGAATAAGCACTTTAAAATTCTTGCGGTCCAACATTTATACTTAAACACTTTTTGTGATACTGATCGTGCCGGATTCACACCGTAAATATATATAATATATAATAAAATATAAAATATATAAAGAAGTGTAAAAACCAACAATAATGATACCGTGAAGTAGTATAGAGCTTTCCCGGGTCGTAAATCCCCAACGAGGCTGGAATGGTAAATCGATACGATCGAAGATTTGAGTTTGAAGGAAGGAAT
>BQNB010030030.1:0-48675 GCA_026074375.1 Tanacetum coccineum
AAAGGTACATGTTTTCTATCTTGTTAATTATTGTGTTCTACACGTGACCATTTATTCCGCTGCGTACTCGTGTTAATTTAATTGTTAATTAGATCATAAAACCCACACTACTAGAAACTTGACTTTCAGTGACAGACTTTTTCGTCGTAAATCCGTCGGTAATAGTAGTTTCCGACAGATTTGTGACGAAAACTGGTCGTCGGTTATTCCTGGTCGCTAATTACTATCCGTCAGAAATCTCTTGGAAACACCGACTGAAAAAACGCGTCAGAAATCTGTTGGTAACTTATCCATCGGAAGTCTGTCAGAAAATCGCCAGAAAAGTCCCTCAGAAATCCGTCACTAATAAGTATTTGGTAAATTGTCACTATTTAGTCAGAAAGATACAATTAGTTTCGCTCACTAAAGTGCACATTTATGTAATCCTGCATCTACAATAACTAAAAAAGAGATGCTAAATAAAATGGATAATTCAAAATTAAATAGATCCATTGCGGAAATTTATCATGCAAATCACAAAAATTGTAGTCAAATCAAAATGCAAATCTAAGCATTCATAACATTGAAGATGAAACTATAGTATTTAATCCTAATATTCAAAATGATATGACATTACTAAGGAGGGCGTGAATCGATAAACTTCTCTAACACCGAGTAAGTGCCATTCATCCTTCGTTGCCACTCTCTCTCGAGCTTGTTCACGAGCATTCGCCTCCAATTCTCGTTGTTGCATGTGTTGTTGCACACGATGCTCCACTTGTCATTGGACATGAATTTGCATCTCTTCCTAGAAGTACTATTATCTGGAATGTTGCAACTTGAAGTTAAGCTTGCCTGCAAAAAATTATAAACAAAGGCGATAAAATGACTTCCAATGCAAGTTGAACCAAAAGTTGAGCAGATTTTATGAGACTTAAAAAGCACAATTTCTGATATATGCTGTCGTGAAAAGTAACCCAATTGCCTCTGTAATCATTAACAAACTAAAATCTCAGCTGAACTCAGAACCTAAATATGAAACATATATTAATTCTAAACAATTAAGATTATTGGATGTATGAGATCTTACCAAGTCGAGCAAGTCTGTTGACCCAAATAGGAATCGGCATTTTGGTCAACCTTAGACACATATCGTTACAGTTTATCGTGATAAGATTATAGCTGTTTTGGTACTAGAAATGATTATATTAATGTAACATGTAATGTTTGATACCTCGTTACCAAGAAGGAAAGCGGTGTTTTTCTTAGATGGATTCCCATTCCCCGCAGCCGCATCATCGGTGATCTCCACACCATAAATATCACAATCATTTTCCTGAAAACAGAGTCTATTAAAACAAACCCAACAATAATAAACAAAATAATAATATATATATGGATATAAATTAGTACTTTAAGAAAAAGACGGGCATCCGAAAGCGAATAAAAATGGCGAAAAGGGAGATGCGAAGTGGAGCCATGGCTGCCAAAATCGTATAATTAATAGATAGTTCACAACATACCTACTAGTATCCCACATCACGAGTCTCCTATCGCTAGAACTAGAAGCTATAATATTCTTATTACGTCGACTCCACTCAATCAGAAACACCTCATCCCTGTTACTAGTATAATATATTAACACAAGCAATTGATTGGTCCCGAAAGATGGAAAATGCATAGACTTTGAAAAGTATGTAAAGATGAAAACGGAAAACATTTATGAAGTCTTACTTGTGATACTTGAGGGTATAGAGTTCAGAGGTCAAATTTCGCATATCAAAAACCTTCAAGGTCTTGTCTGCTGACCCCGCTGTCATGAGCAACTCATTTAAGGGATTGAATGACAATGAGTTAATCTACAAAAAAAATGATAAAATATTAGAGCCAGGAAATGAGTGGGTTGGGTTGCTTTTGGTGTGTGCAAACACGTTCAAGAGACGTGAATCGGTTTAGGTTAAAACCAAGCTATTGTGAGTCCGGAAACATATACTTTTACTACTAACTGCTAAAGATATGTCTCTGTGAAACTTTGTACATACCCCACGTGAATGAGCCATTAAACTCTTAACAGACCCGGATTCAATGCGGTAATCAGATATGTGCAAGTATCCATATTAACCAAGCGTATATGGATATAAGTTGTTTGTTAGATCCTAATTAACCAAGCTTAGCAGCATTTAACTTATCTTTAGAATCTCCTAAGTCCTGTTAATTTGCAGCTTTGAGCCAAACCATCGAATAAATATATGTCGACCTGTTTTGCACTTCTTTTTGTTGCCCAGGCCGGTCTCTAGGCAAAGGTGTTTCTGTCTAATTACCACTATCCGTTGCAAGAGATGGTGAATGACAGTAATATCAATTGTAAGTAATGGGTTTTTACCATCCTTGTTTCAAGACCCGACTATGACTGCTGGAAAATGCAACTCGTTGAGACTAACAAATAGGTAACAGTACACAACAAGGCTGCTTATCTTTACTCGTTAAACACAAATTATACGCTTGGGTTCAAAATTAGCAGTGAAACTGTTCAGCAAAGTGTAGCAGCCTTACATCTAAGCTAAAGTGTAGGGGTGTTTGGCAATGCATTTTAGGGGGTTATATAATAAGTACCGAATAATCATATCAGTTCATGAGTCGCAACAACAAAAAGTATTCCCATTCTCTTATTATTTTCGGGTCTTTATATACAAATCCTAAATTACCCAGTAATTTAGGATGACTAGGATGACTGCAACCGAAGAATCCCTTAAATAGCTTCGAAATATACAGATACATCTGGAATATTAGAGAAGAACATCTTACCACCACTATATAGATGAACTGTCCGGTCTTCAAGATACATCGTCTTTGAAAGGAAGTCAATTCCAATAGTTACCTGATCAATAATACAGAACACAATTTAGTCGAAGGGTTACAAATTTGAGCTCACTTTCAAGCAAGTAATACAATTTCAACATACATAGCAGAAGCATTGTTTTAACAGCTGGCTACATAGTTTTAGCAGCTGACTACATGGTTCGCTCATTTAGACAGCATAACACAATGGCTCATTGGTAAGGAAACCAAACAAAGCAAAACCTATAGACGTTACATACTAATGCATTAAGTGTAAAATGGTGACCCAAATTCAGCAAATCCTCAAGGCTTGCGAGATACGTCTTTTGTAAAGGATTTCCTTGCACTTCCGAACGGATAATCTCCATAAATACTATCATCTCAAGTCTGGTCAACCAATTCAACGGAACTCAATAAAAGTAAAATCGGTCTATAGTAAAGTATACCTCTAATGCGACCAAGACCACTGTCTGAAATCTGATCACAGTAGTTGAAATTCAAGGCTCTGAATGTTCTCACAATCTTTAAAATGAACCAAACCACAATCAGTAACATAAGAACCAGAAAGATCTGCATAAAGTAAAGACGACCCCTGTGACGAGATGACATCCATCCAGCTATCATCAACTCCAAGATATTCACACAAATCAATATCCTTCATAAACAAAATAACAGAGCTTAACACACTTTATTGCAGATACAAAAAAGAAAATTTCATCTTGCTACTCATTATTGCGTACCTGCAGAGCACAACCTCGAAAAGCATGTAGATTGGTTCCATTAAGGCGTTGAGAATACCTTTGAGATATACCTCTGAATGCACCATCTTCATTGACTTGTTGGCCTTGTTTTCTAGAACAAGATCCCCCCATATCTACACAAATCCTTAAACAGAATATGAAACTATACCAGCTGCGGAGTCGACCTAATTCATTCACCCTCTAGATGCAAAACATACCAATTTGTGCTACTTGCAAGTGAAAGACCACATAAACAAACCTGAGGCATCTAAGTTTGACTCATCCATTCGCGGCAAAGACCACCAATGGAAAAATGCAAACAAGTAGTTCAACAGCTCAATCAACTACACGAAACATACTATACATCATTTTCTACATATAGGTACACGTAAAATTAGAACTGAAAAAGTAATGACTAGAGAGACCCGTTTAGGTCACGTTTTATAAAAATTATCAGAAACAGCAATATACATGTTCATACAACTAATACTTGGTTAAGGAGGTGTTTGGATCAATACAAATTAGCTTATTTCATAAAAACAAATATAGCTTATTTCATGAAAAGAGATATAGCTTAACCAAAGCAACTGATACTTAGTTCAATATAAGCTTATTTCATGAAAACTAAGTTCAACTATTAGTCAAAATCAGGTTAGATTTTAGGGCAAAATTAGCAGGAATTAAAGCTTCAATTAACCAACACCTAATTTCATCACCTAATTAACAAAATTAACCAACACCTAATTTATACAAAATAAAGCTTCAATTCAACCACCAACACCTAATTAGCATGAATTAAACCTTGATGGCGGTTAGAAATGATCGGAATTTGAACGACGGCGGACGGTGGTAATGTGATCGGAGACGACAATGTGATGGCGGATTTCTTTGGTTAGAGCGAATAAATGGAATTGGGATGCGTAATTTTGTTAATGTAAATGGAATTGGGAAGTGTAATTGGGATTGGGAATAAATGGAATTGGGATGCATAAAGAGAATAAATGATGAATCATACAACATAATAAAAATTAAATGTGTACATAATCAATTACTGCATTTAATATTACCCTCGGGAATCTGTCAGAAATAAATGCTCTTACCGATGGATTTCCGACATATATTTTATCCCACGGAAACCCGTCAGAAGTCAGTCGGAAATATAGAGTCGTCGCTAATCTGACGGAATATCATGATAATTAGCGACGGATATGTATTCGTCGGAAAAATCCGTCGCTGTAAGTCTAGTTTCTAGTAGTGCCAACAGTGGCATCACGAGCCATCGTGTAGAATCTTTAATTACAAGAAATTAAGTTGGACAAAATTAGAGTTTCATAATTAATTTTAATGCCCCGTTGGGCGTTTTTTGTTAAAAAGATTTGATCTTGAAGGTTAATAAAATTAATTAGACGAGATTTAGGTTGTATGCAATTTTATATAAAAACTTGACATATTAATTGTTAATTGTTTTAAGTTTTTGTTAATTGTTAATAAGGATCCATGATAAAATCATTCAAATTTATCATGGATTGATATTAGATATTATAATCTTGTTAATTGTTAAAAAGATTTGTTTTAAATATGATTAAAATACACATGATTTTAAATATTTTCTTAACTGGTAAGATCCTTGATTCATGAATTCGGAAAGACCCTTATTAGTGAATCAATGGGCCTAAAATAGTTAAAAAAAGATTTATGTGCTATGTGGTATTTATTTATATAAGGCTTACGCAATCGATTGTTTCGATGTATGTGGCCGGAGTTTATAGGACGAAGGAGCCTTATATGAATAAATGCATGTTTTATTATTAGATAATTAGGATCATATTTAATGTTTGCATGCCTTAATTGTTAAGTGTGTTTAAATAAATGTTATTTAGTTTAGTTGATGTTTATTGGTTTTATTTTAAGTTCTTGACTTGTGAGAAAATAAAAGAGTTTTTCTGAAAACAAAAATAAACATGACTAATGATTATCGAAATAAGATTTATCATGGACTATATATTGCAAAAAGTCAAAAATGGATCCGGCTTACATCCGGTGTAAAATCTTCCATGATTAGACTAGCAATTTATAGTTCATAATGTGTTTTAAATTAAAGTTTTAATTTTTATCAATGACGTAATTTGCAAAAGTACTATATAGTTGCAAGGATAAGGTTCGGGGAGACTCATCAAGACTTCGGTCTTGTAGATACCATTACCCTATAATACCTGACTACGTTGTAGTTTCCTTACCTTGTATACTATGTAGGAAGTCGCGAATGGTCTAGGGTTTGAATGATTTTTAATCATTCTTTAATCTTTTCCCGCGATAAAAAGAAAATCTTTACATTTAAACACACGTTGAATCGTCAATTTTAAGGTATCACTATTTATGTATAAGATACAAGGATAATAGGTGATACCGTAATAATAACTTAATTGAGTAAAAGTTTTTATTAAAATAAATGTTACGAAGATGTATGCATGCTTCTTCGTACATATTTGACACGTCAAATAAAATACCCTTTTTCAACTAAGTTTTTGCCATCCAATTTATAAAGACACTTGTAGACTGCTCTTTACCTATGCGTGAGACGCATGTAGATTTGCAATCACAAGGTAATTATACGCTTTTCCGTGAGACGGTGAGTGTTACATAATTACTGTTTTAAAATTGGACGACTTAGCGTTGTTGTGGTTAGACCTGTTAACACGCGGCATAGATGGGATGAAACATGCTTACTAGATATTATTGTAATAAAGTAAGTCCCATATGGTTTAGGAATTGCAAAAGTTGTGAATTATCAATCGTTGATTACCTTTTGAATACACCATCACTAGCAGATCAACTGATGTGGTGGGGGTATGTCAAGTTGGGTCCTAACCTTAGGAAATTAATTGTTTATTTAATTAAACATGGGTAATTAATTTTCTTCAAGGAGTATTATCGAAAATACTAAATTCTTGAACTTTTTATGTTTTTGTAGATGGCACTACCTGTTCAAAACATAAACCATTCGGCTTTCAGGTCGATGTTTGAAAAAGAAAAACTTTCTGGTAATAATTTCAATGAATGGTTTGCTCGACTTAAGTTAGTCTTGAGAGTCGAGAAGAAAATGCATGTCATTGAACAGCCTTTACCTCCTGCTCCTGAGGCTGGTGCTGAACCTAACATTGTGGCTCAGTGGACAACTCTATATGATGCTCATACTGAGATTGCTTGTCTTATGCTTGGGAGTATGACCCCTGAACTACATAGACAGTTTGAATTGTACTATCCGTATGACATGATTCAGGAGCTCAGATCTATGTTTGAGAAACAAGCTGGAGTGGAGAAGTTTGACTTAATCCAATCTTTCCATGCTTGCAAACAAGAAGAGGGTAAACCAGTTGCTGACTATGTCCTAAAAATGAAAGGATATGTGGAGAAACTGGAACGTCTTGGTTATGTGCTACCACAAGATATCACAGTAGGCTTAATCCTTAATGGCCTTACTAAAGATTTTGTGGGATTTGTAAGAAATTACAATATGCATAACATGGGGAAGACAATTGGTGAAATTCATGCTATGCTTATTGAGTATGAGAAGGGTTTACCTAAAAAGGCTGAAACACCACAAGTAATGATGATTAAAGGTGGTAAAATCCAGAAGGCCAATAAGAAATCGCTTAATGCAAAAGGCAACAATAAGGTTAAAGGCAAGGGAAAGGATAAGAAGGTTTATATCCCTAAGCCTAAAAACCCTAAGCCTACTGCTATGGAGCGCCCAGCTAAGGATGATGCCTGCCACCACTGTAAGGAGGTAGGACATTGGAAAAGGAACTGTCCTGTTTATCTTGCTGAGTTGTTGAAGAAAAAGAAGCAAGTTGGCTCTGCCAGTTCTTTAGGTATCTTCACAATAGAATTATTTTCTTTCCCTAATAATAACTCCTGGGTGTATGACACTGGTTGTGGTACTCACATTTGTATTACAAAACAGGGATTTAGGATTGAAAGGAAGCTGAAACAAGGAGCTCTTTACTTGTACGTGGGCAATGGAGTTCGTGCACAAGTAGAAGCAATTGGAAGTTTTGACTTAGTTTTACCTAATGGCCTTGTGATTTGTTTAGACAATTGTCATTATGCACCTACTATAACTAGAGGTGTTGTTTCAGTTTCTCGTTTGGTTGACAATGGATTTGTTCAATGTTTTACGGATTATGGAATTTCAGTTTCTAAGAATGATGTTCTTTATTTTAATGCTATTGCTCGTAATGGTATTTATGAAATTGATATGCATGATCTTGTACCAAACGTTAATTCTATTTATAATGTTAGCAATAAAAGAGTCAAGCATAACTTGGACTCTACTTATCTATGGCACTGTCATCTTGCTCATATAAATAAGAAACGTATTAAATAGCTGCAACAAGATGGGCTGTTAAAATCAACGGATGATGAATCTTTTGATAAATGTGAATCTTGTTTATCTGGCAAGATGACAAAGAAACCTTTCCCTCATAGTAACGAAAGGGCAAAAGATCTTCTTGGAATAATACATACTGACGTATGTGGTCCACTTAGACATGTGTCAAGACAAGGTGCTAGCTACTTCATTACATTCACAGATGATTATAGTCGTTATGGTTATGTTTATCTTCTTAAACATAAACATGAGGTCTTTGAAACGTTCAAAGTGTTTAAAAATGAAGTTGAAAATCAACTCGGGAAGACCATTAAGGCAATACGATCAGATCGGGGTGGCGAATACATTAGCCAAGAGTTTAAAGATTATCTAAAAGCTAACGGAATTGTTCAACAGCTTACTCCTCCATACACACCACAACATAATGGAGTGTCTGAGAGGAGAAACCGTACTTTACTAGATATGGTGCGATCTATGATGAATCTTACAACTCTGCCTTTATCCTTTTGGGATTATGCTCTAGAGTCTGCAACACGCATTCTTAATATGGTTCCAACCTAAGAGGTTGGACAATCACCATATGACTGTGGTATGAAAAAGTTCCACAAACTTGTCTTACTTATTGGTCTGAGGGGGGCGGTATGTAGCTATTGTGAAGAGAGTACGCCTGACAATCTCGAACAAGATCTGTTAAGTGGTTCTTCATAGGATACACAAAGGAAAACGGATGGGTTACTATTTACTTCACACCTAAAACAAAAAAAGTGTTGTTGCTAGGTATGATGGAATTATTTGAGAAGCGTAATCAAGTCAAAGAATATCAGTGGAGGGCGGTAGATCTTGAGAAATTCAAGAAGAAGAAGATACCAACACCTTTTGAAATCACTAGCAACATTCCTCATGAGTTGGTGGGTCTGAACCACAACAAGAGGAAGTGATTCTGATTCGTAGTTCCGAAAGACCGCTTCGAGCTTAAACCGCTTATGTTTAAATGTAGAGGTGGAGGAGCATAGTCTAGGGGATCTTAATGAACCCACTAGCTATAAAGCCGCAATGTTAGATTCAGAATCTAATAAGTGGATTGATGCTATGAATGCGGAAATACAATCCATTATGGACAATATGGTATGGGTCCTGGTCGATCTTCCTCCTGGTTGTAAGATCGTTGGGAGCAGATGGCTTTTTAAGAAAAAGACCGACATGGATGGTATTGTACACGTCTATAAAGCTCGTCTTGTAGCAAAGGGTTATACTCAACTCTACAGGGTTGATTATGAAGAAACGTTCTCACCCGTCGCTGACATTAGAGCTATTAGAATTCTCATATCTATAGCAGCATACTATGATTATGAGATATGGCAAATGGATGTTAAAATACAAAAAAAACACCAAGGGGGTCTCAATAAATGGTTACCTTGATGAAGACTCTATATGGTGCAACCAGAAGGTTTTGTTGATTCCTAATCTTACAGAAAAGTATGCAAGACTTCAAAGATACATTTATCGGACTTAAAGCATAGCATCAGAAGCTGAATAAAAGATTTGTTGAGGAATCAAAAAATTTTGGATTTTCTCAAAATCTTGATAGAGCACCTTGGTATATCAAAAGGCTAGTGGGAGTAATGTTACATTCCTCATCTTGTATGTTGATGACATAATCAATCATGGGAAAATCACATACAAGTTTACATAAGTGTGAAAGTGATTATCTTGGAAAGGGTTTTGCTATGACAGGATCTTGGGGGGAAGCAGCATTTATTCTTGGAATCAAAATCTATAGGATAGATCGAAGCAAATATTGGAAATTTCGTCAAAATGCATTACATGGATAAGATCTTGAAGAGATATAAAATGGATAATTCCAAACGTGGTCATATCCCCATGCAAGAAAGACTTCACTTGAACAAAACACAAGGTGCTCAAACACCTAAAAAGGTAAATCGCATGAAGAATGTACCTTATGCTTCGGGTGTAGGATCTATCATGTATGCGGTTTTTATGCATAGACCTGATGTTGCGATTCTGCGCAAAATTGACAGCGATTTCAAACTGAATCCAGTGTGAACCTCACTGGACTGCTGTGAAAAACTTTCTTAAGTATTTTAAAAATTACTAAAAAGATTGTTCTTGGTTTATGGTGGAAATCCTAGCAAAGAAATTAGATGACTTCGTATGCGATCTGGCGATGCTGGATCTGAGACTGATTTGAGATGCACTAAGTTCAGACTGGTTGTTTTTGTTTGAATGGAGGAGCCAGTGGATTGGAAGAGCTCCATGCAATGTACAACTCTGAAATGTCTCGACTACAGAATCTGAATACATAGCTGCGTAAGAAGCTGCCATGGAAGCTGTTTGGATTAGGAAATTTATCTCAGGGCTTGGTATTGTACCAATGATAAATGAACCTTTGAATATGTATTGCGACAATTCAGCTGCAGTTCATTATGCTAATAAACCGGGAGTTCAGAAAGGCGCCAGACACTATCAAAGGACGATTTTCATTTTGTTCCGCGTGTGTGTTGAACTGGGCGAAATATGATTATTAAAGTTCACACAGTTAAATCTAGCTGATACTTATTACAAATGCTTTTTTTTTTCTATCAAATAGGAAGCTTTACTCACATGCCTAGGGGCATGGGGCTTCGTCCTGCTGTAGTTTCATGTAGATCTGTGTTTTAGATATATTGGATAGAGGATGTAATACATTTTATTTTATGATAATGATAGTTGGTATTTTGTTTATTTTATATTATATAGTGTGTCAATATATTTGCTGTTTAAATCCATAAATATAAATGTATTATTCTAAATTAATCCGTTGATCGATTAACATTATGGGGAATATTGTTAAAATAAGATAATTTTGAGTGATTGGTGTATTATAGATATGTGATATTACAGTTATTAAGGATGAGGTCCACCATAACTCAAATGATATTCATAAGATGTTTATTGGATTTCCCAGCACAAGAAAATTTCACTTTATGGATCGACGTAATAAAGTGAATCTTGTACGTGATTTTATTTTTTCATACAATCCTTTAGACTTGGATGAAAGGAGGTTCAGCATATGTGGATATTCCTTCTTGATTAGTTTAAGGCTTATCCTGATATAGGTAACTAATAGGGCTTTGTCAGAATGGTTTATGCCACATGATGACTGGACCCTTGTAGTCATTATAGAATTTGTTCCTTCAAAATTGTTGAAAGAAGATACCTCTGCGGCCATATAGAATAATCAGATGTGTGTATGGCCGTACCTGAAAACTCATGAAGATATGTCTCATTGATTTTCAGTAATCTTGATTACTTCATATATGAGAAACAGAATCGTTGAATATGGAATGACATTGATCCATATCCAATTTAACAACGGTATCGGAAACAAAGGGATTGTAAATTTATAAATCATATGTTCATGCCCTGTGAAACCACACTCGAATGTTTTTGGGAGCATTGGCGTGTTGCTAGACGCTTACCAATGTTATTATAAATTGCATCATGTCCACAGTGGGAGCTGTTGGATTATGACCATATATGAACTTACTTTATGTCGGAAATAATTTCGAACCTAAGGGGACGCACACGTTTATATGTTAAATGACGAGAAAATATATTAATGTAATATATATTAAATGTATAACAAACGATCGCTAAAAGTTAACGAGTATTAAATAATTAGTTAAACGTTTAATGGTTAAACGTGAGGGACTAATTATTAATAAACCGAAGTTTAAAGGGTTCGATTCACCCTTTTTATTCCTAGTCGGCAAGAATAATAATCCCACAAGGATTTGGAGATTGAGTCTATAAATATGGGATTAGTGTTTCATTATTAAATGAACTTGAAAAGAACCTAAACATATAGTTCGATTTTCTTCTTCTTTTGTTGACTTTTCAAAGATCTTGAAATCTTTGTTTTTTCTTCATTCGATCAACAATAACAAACAAACACCTTTTGAGTTTTTTTGTTTTGTATTCGATCATCACCTTTTGGTGATTATTGTTCGTAAGTTGATAGATTCAAGAGACGAATAAGAACGTTTGTTATACACTACTAGTACTAGCATACCTTGTCGTTTGCTAAGAACGTATAGTGTGTGGAAGCTTAGAGGAATCATACTTTTGATTCTAGTGGTTACGCGTTGTATTATACACACGCGTATAAAGAAGACGGTGTTTACGGTTACCTTTAAACGGTGTACCGTTTCGTGCTAAAAGGTACATGTTTTCTATCTTGTTAATTATTGTATTCTACACGTGATCATTTATTCCGCTGCGTACTCGTGTTAATTAATTGTTAATTAGGTTATAAAACCCAAAAGTGGCATCACGAGCCATCGTGTAGAATTTTTAATTACAAGAAATTAAGTTGGACAAATTAAGGTTTCGTGATTAATTTTAAATTCCCCGGTGGGCGTTTTTTTTGTTAAAAAGATTTGATCTTGAAGGTTAATATAATTAATTATACGAGATTTAAGTTGTATGCAATTTATATAAAAAAACTTGATATATTAATTGTTAATTATTTTAAGTTTTTGTTAATTGTTAATAAGGATCCATGATAAAATCATGCAAATTTATCATGGATTGATATTAGATATTATAATCTTGTTAATTGTTAAAAAGATTTGTTTAAATATGATTAAAATACACATAATTTTAAATATTTTCTTAACTGGTAAGATCTTTGATTCATGAATTCGGGAAGACCCCTATTAGTGAATCAATGGGGCCTAAAAATAGTTAAAAAGTTTTATGTGCTATGTGGTATTTATTTATATAAGGCTTACGCAATCGATTGTTTCGATGTATGTGGCCGGAGTTTATAGGACGAAGGAGCCTTGTATGAATAAATGCATGTTTTATTATTAGATAATTAGGATCATATTTAATGTTTGCATGCCTTAATTGTTAAGTGTGTTTAAATAAATGTTATTTAGTTTAGTTGATGTTTATTGGTTTATTTTATGTTCTTGACTTGTGAGAAAATAAAAGAGTTTTTCTGAAAACAAAAATAAACATGACTAATGATTATCGAAATAAGATTTATCATAGACTATATATTGCAAAAAGTCAAAAATGGATTCGGCTTACATCCGGTGTAAAATCTTCCATGATTAGACTAGCAATTTATAGTTCATAATGTGTTTTAAATTAAAGTTTTAATTTTTCATACAGATGGACGTAATTTGCAAAAGTAACTATATTTTGCAAGGATTAAGGTCGGGAGACTCATAACGGACATCGGTATTGTATATACATTACACTATAAATACCTGGCTACGTTGTAGTTTCTTACCTTGTTATACTATGTAGGACGTTCGCGAATGGTCTAGGGTTTGATATGATTTTTAATATTTCTTTAGATCTTTTCCGCGATAAAAAAGGATAATCTTTTCATTTATAACACAAGTGTATCGTCAATTGTTAAGGTATCACTATTTTATTGTATAAGATACAAAGGATAATAGGTTGATACCGTATAATAACTAATTGAGTAAATTTTTTTATTAAAATCAATGATACGAAGATGTATGCATGCTTCTTCGTATATATTTGACACGTCAAATGAAGTACCTTTTTTTTTAACTAAGTTGTTTGCCATCCAATTTGTAAAAACACTTGTTGATTGCTCTTTACCTATGCGTGAGATCGTGTGTAAATTTGCAATCAATAGGTACTTATAAGCTTTTCAGTGAGACGGTGGTGTCACATAATTTAAGTTTTTGATTGGCAGACGACTTAGCTGTTGTGTTGTGGTTGGTCCTGTTATGACACGCGGCTTAAGATTGGGATGAAACATGCCGTAGACCATAGACATGTATATGTAACTAAAGTAAGTCCCATGAGTGGTTGTTTAGTGAATTGACTAAAAGTTATGAATTATCATGACTCGTTGTTTACCTGTTTGAATACACCATCACCTAGCAGGGTCCAAAACTGAGGTGGGGGGGGTATGTCAGTAGGGTCTACCCTTAGGAAATTAACTGTTTTTAATTAACATGGGTAATTAATTTTCTTCAAGGGTTATCGGAAAATACTAAAATTTGTTTGAACTTTTAGTTTTGTAGTTGGCAATACGTGCAATTAATTTAATCATTCGGCTTTCAGGCGATGCTGGAAGAGAATAAAACTGTTCTGGTGTAATAACTCGCAATGACTGGTTCTGCTCGTCTTTAAGTTAGTCTTGAGAGTCGAAGAAGAAAATGCATGTCATTGAACAGACTTTACCTCTGCTCCTGAGGTAAGATGTACTGAAACTAGACATAGATGGCTCAGTGGACATGCGCTCTTATGATGCGCATACTGAAATTGCTTGTCGCTTATGTTGGGGGTAAGACCCACATGAACTTACATAGAAGTTTGTAATTGCAATCTATCAGTTATTGACATGATTCAGGAGCTTAGATCTTTGTTTGAGAAACATGCTGGAGTGGGAAGTTGACTTAATCCATACTTTCCATGCTTACAAACAAGAGGAGGGTAAATCAGTTGCTAACTATGTCCTTAAGATGAAAGGATATGTGGAGCAACTGGAACGTCTTGGTTATATGCTACCACAGTATATCTCAGTGGGCTTAATCCTTAATGGCATTACTAAAGATTTTGTGGGATTTGTAAGAAATTACAATATGCATAATATGGGAAGTCAATTTCGTGAAATTCATGCTATGACTTATTGAGTATGAGTAGGGTTTTCCTAAAAGTTGATAAAACACCACAGTTGATGATGATTAAAAGTGGTAAAAATCCCAGAAGGCCAATAAAAAAATCGCTTAATGCAAAGGCCAAATATAAGGGTAATGGTAAGGAAAGATAAGAAGTTTATATCACCAAGCTAAAAAACCCCAAGCCTGCTGCCTATGGAGCGCCCAGCTAAGGATGATGCCCGCCACCACTGTAAGGAGGTAGGACATTGGAAAAGAAACTGTCTTGTTTATCTTGCTGAGTTGTTGAAGAAAAAGAAGCAAGTTGGCTCTGCCAGTTCTTCAGGTATCTTCACAATAGAATTATTTTCTTTCCCTAATAATAACTCCTGGGTGTATGACACTGGTTGTGGTACTCACATTTGTATCACAAAACAGGGATTTAGGATTGAAAGGAAGTTGAAACAAGAAGCTCTTTACTTGTACGTGGGCAATGGAGTTTGTGCACAAGTAGAAGCTATTGGAAGTTTTGACTTAGTTTTGCCTAATGGCCTCGTGATTTGTTTAGACAATTGTCATTATGCACCTACTATAACTAGGGGTGTTGTTTCAGTTTCTCGTTTGGTTGACAATGGATTTGTTCAATGCTTTACGGATTATGGAATTTCAGTTTCAAAGAATGATGTTCTTTATTTTAATGTTGTTGCTCGTAATGGTATTTATGAAATTGATATGCATGATCTTGTACCAAACGTTAATTCTATTCATAATGATTAGCACTAAAAGAGCCAAACATAATTTGGACTCTACTTATTTATGGCACAGTCGTCTTGCTCATATATGTAAGAAACGTATTAAAAAGCTGCAACAGGAAGGGCTTTTATAATCAACAGATGATGAGTCATTTGATCAATGCGTATCTTGTTTATCGGGCAAGATGACTATGAAATTGCTTCCACATCGTCCCGAAAGGGCGACTGATGTTCTCGGAATTATACATACTGATGTGTGTGGTCCACTTAGACATGTGTCAAGACAAGGTGCTAGATACTTCATTACATTCACAGAATGCTTTTTGCTATTGTTGCTTTGTTGTTCGTGTTCATTCATCATCTAATACCTTCCTAGAGATCCTTTTATAAACATAAGGATAACTCTAGTAGGTGTAACATCCTGTATGACAAAACACTAATCCAAACTAATCATTAAAATAACTGTTACAAGATAATTACTAACATAACCGTTTAAATAATAATCCTTTAAGATTCCTTTATCCACGGCAGTACGTTGACTTTTCCACACTAAGAAGTCAGTACTTTGATCTTCAACTTAGCAGTACTTTGACCTTTTGCTTAGCAGTACGTTGACCTTTTGACTTGTATTTCCCAACAAATCCCTCCCTACTTTCATTGAATCTACTGCTTGACTTCAGATTCTTTGATGGTTGTTCCATCATTAACACAAGTCTTCAATATAATCCTCTAAGCAGTATCTTGTATACAATCTGTTTGAGTATCTTGAAATGAAACCTCTCGTCTTGAACAGAAACACTTCTTCAAAAATCTTTGTCTTTGTATCAAACAGATTGTTCTTCTATCAGCTGCAGGTCTTCTCAGCAACATAAATGGTTTTTATGAGCCTTTACCAAGTAGCCATTCACTCTTGGGCTAGTCAGTTCTTTGGTACCTAGAAAAGGTAATAATCCATGGTGAACTAAAAACCACTTCAACACTCAGAACATTAATCATAGTGTGTTGAATACTATATGACTTTAGGTAAGTCATTACAACCATAAACGGATTTGATAAGTCTTTACCTGTAGCCGTTTGCTCAGGACTAGAGTCCAAACCTCTCAGAAATAAAACTCATTGTTACCATGCGGGGAACTTTATTGTAAAAGGGATGTCGTCCTAACAAAAGAAGAAATTCTTTAAGGATGTTAAGCATTATTTTTGGGACGACCCCTAATTGTTTAGGATTTGTGCGGATCAAGTGATTAGACGGTGTGTATACGGCGAAGAAGTCGCTGATATCCTCACGGCTTGCCACAATAAGCCCACCGGGGGATATCATGGTGCCAACTATACCGCTAAAAAAGTCTTTAATTTCGGTTTCTATTGGCCAACTATTTATCAAGATGCCTATGATTTGGTCACACAGTGTGACGATTGTCAACGTCAAGGCAAAATCTCGTAACATGATGAGATGCCTCAAAATGCAATTCAAGTTTGCGATATCTTTGACATATGGGGCATCGACTTTATGGGCCCGTTTCCGTCTTCACGAGGGAGCAAGTACATTCTCGTGGCCGTTGACTACTTGTGAAAATGGGTTGAAGCGAAAGCGCTACCCACTAATGATGCCCAAGTTGTTTGTAGCTTCTTAAAATCTCTCTTCGCCCGTTTTGGAACTCCTCGTGCTATTATTAGTGATCGCGGTACTCATTTTTGCAATGACCAATTTGTAAAGGTCATGCTTAAGTATGGAGTTACTCACCGTCTTTCTACCGCGTATCATCCATAAACAAGTGGACAAGTGGAGGTTTCAAATCGTGGTTTGAAACGTATCTTAGAAAGGACCGTAGGCGAAAATCGAGCTTCATGGTCCGATAAGTTAGATGATGCTTTATGGGCCTTCCGTACCGCTTTCAAAACACCCATCGGGTGCACTCCTATAAGCTCGTGTACAGAAAGTCTTGCCATTCTATCGAACTGAAAACGGGCCTATTGGGCCTTAAAGCCATTGTAATTTTGACTTAAGGCCCGGGTGTCACCAAGAAAGTTCAAATGAAATGAATTAAATGAACTCCGAGATCAAGCCGACGAGAAAACTCTTTATTTACAAGAGAAACACAAAAAGGATTCATGACTCCAGATTTAGAATCGCTTCTCAACGTTGGTGATTGAGTTCTTCTTTTCAATTCTCGATTAAAGATTTTCTCGGGCAAGCTCAAAACCCGTTGGACCGGACCGTTCACCGTTGCTCAAGTTTTCCCTTATGGAACCATCGAGTTATCTCAAACCGACGGACCAAATTGTCTAGTGTGAAGATCATTGACTTAAACATTATTTTGGGGGGACATTACCACCAATGGGTTGTCCTGGATCTCCAAAACTCTGTTCCCATGGACATTAAATTCTTAGTCGAGTCAGGCTAGTGACTCAGTTAACATAAACAAGTGTAGTGGGTGGCAACCCATGCTTATAGTATAATAATTATGAATAAGTGTGATGTGAGGAGGCTCGCCTCTTCCTTTCTTGTGTTTCGTGTTTTGTGTTTTATGTCCATGATTGCCCGGATTATGAAGACTCTCGTGCTCGTGGTTTTTTCCATCGTTCACTCTATCTTTAATCCTTGCAGCTTTTTTGGGGTTTCTGATATCTAGATCTTATGATTACTGTTTATCTATTGCAATAATTAAATAACGGCTTTAGATTTTGCGTCGAGACCCGTAATATTTTAGATTATGCCTTGAAATTAGTATGGGGGTGACAGTTTCACATTAAGGACAATGTGTAGTTCTAGTATGGGGGGGGATCTTTCGATTTGATCTTACTTGCATTTACCTTGTCTTCACGTAACCCCGTTTTTCCACCAAAATTAGCAAAAATATGTCAAATTTAAATTTTTTTCAAAAATAGAATAAGTGTTTAGACACGAAGTGTTGTCTTTTTAAGGAATAAATTTTGACTGGTCGGCGCTTGTTTGCGCTCTTGCTTGCCCCTATATTTATAATTAATTAAGCTTTTGCTAGTCTTTTATACAAGAAGCTTTAAAACGCGAATTCTAGCTTGAAAGAGCCAAGAGTTTGCAAGTTTCAATGATAGACTTTAAATATGCAAAGCTTGTTTTATTAGACTAAGCATTCGCGGATCTTTTTATTAAAGATTTTAAATTTGCAAAGAATGAAAAATGATAGAGTTTTATTTAAGTTAGATGCTAAACATGGAGTAGTTGTTTCTCTTTAAGACTCATAGAGGTTAATTGTGGCTTTTTGCTCCCATCTGTTAAATTATAAAAAAAAAAAAAAAAAAAACAACAAAAAAAAAAAAAAACGTTATATAATTGTAAAATAAATAAAGTTGCTTTGGTTTTTGCGATTCTTAGTTTAAATCACTTCGTAGAGATTCCTTCTGGTGAAAGTAAGGTACACATTGAGGTTTTGTCAGTGTTATGGGGGATATAGTGATACCGCATTCCTGACGCATCGCTACCGTAGTCATAGGGTAGTTAAAAGACCATGACTTGAAATTTTGACTATTATAATAGGTTATGTAATAAACCAATTCCGAAATAAGACCTCTACTCTTGCCGGCTCACAACTGGATGAGGTAGTCGTTTTAAAAGGTGGAGGTGATAAGATTATTAAAAAATATTAAGGCTGGATAATGTTTACTGCTCTGCCGCTCACAACCGATGTTGCAGCCTTCAAAAAGGTCGAGGATCTCCGAGGTCGAAATAAGACTCCTGGACCATGGTCGGCTCGCATACCGATGTGGCAGTTGTTTAAAGGAACGAGGTTTAATAATGTTGCAATAATAATAATGTTTAAAGCCAATTTTCGACTACGGGGTATTAATAAAGCCTCGTTCTAGATCATTTTGAGTTGTTTCGATGAAATAAAAAGGTAACCCCTAAATCGTGCGGAATTAGAACCTTAATTGGACCGTATTCTCACCATATCGTCCTCTTTAAGAATAATTTCAACTATTTGTATTTAACAATGATTTTGTTTTTAAGCTTGGTTTGGGGCGGGTGAAAAATCAAGGACGATGAATTTATCTTTAAAGTTATGATATGTATGAATAAAAATAATAAATGCATAAAATGGTAAAACGGGGTGCTTTTCAAAACTAGTGATTTCTTAATCCCCTTAGATGAACACTTAGCAACATTTCGAGGTAATTAGTCTAAAGGGGTTGAAATTTTTAGTTTTCTAAGTGTGTATTTATGACATTGCGTGAGGACACGACAATAGCGTAGTATGGGGGATTTTGATATGTGCTTAAACACATATCTTTTATTTCTTATTATTAAGCTAAAAAGACCAATAATACATGAAAAATGCATTGTATATGTGTGTTTTGTCAATTGTGTCTTGCAAGTAACGGATATTCAACAAAAGAACAAAAATCAAAAAGAAAAACAGGACAAACCCGTGCTCGGGAATATGGGAAGTGTATGAGGAAATCAATGCCTGAGGGCGTTTTTCATCCTTAATGGGCCAACAGTACCTATTTATTAGGCACGGGTAGCCACATTAATTTGTTTTTGTATCTTTATAAACTTAGCCTTTGTCCTTATTAAACAAATCCAATCTAATCCTACATATGTTGGCCCATGTTTTTAGTCATGGCCCAATCCTACCAGTCCAATTAAGTACTTATAATACCAAGGTCAAAGTTACTGTTCTTCACCCTCCTTTCCCTCCAAAACTTACACAGTACAATGCACGCAGGGTAAAATCAATCCACACACACACGCTCTCAAATAACTTCTAGAAGTACAACTCCTGACAAGTCTGACACCCCAAATAGCCACGCTGGCAATCCCCAGCAATACCATTGGTTATTGAGACGTGTACTTGATCCAACGGCTCAAAAAGGAATGGTGATTTTTGATATTTTTTTTGATTATTTTTTTAGGTTTCTTGGAAGGCGGTTATGGTTATGTTATGATTGAAGGGCTAAGATGGATGATGGGACGCTTCTCCTTGGCCTAGAAGGTTACTCTTCCCTCTATAAATAGAGACCTTGATCACATAGAAAGGGTGTGTAGTTTTTAGCTTAGCTTTTAGTAGTCGTAGTAGCTTATTGTAGCTTTTAGCTTAATTGTCTTGTTTTTTTAAAAGTAATTTACTTTCTAAAGCTTGTACTCTCTTTGATTATCAATAAAATTTCAGTGTTCATTTAAATTCGTGTTTAATTCATGTTTTTTTTCTTTATGCAATTGTGTTTTAAAATATCCTAATAAGCTCTTAATTACTTCACAAGCTAGCTTTATGTTTCAGTCAAAGCCTTTAAAGCATATCTGAATTGTTAGTTCATCTCAAATCTCCCTAAATTACATAGCTTAACGTTTGGATGATAAGCCTAAATGGGAAGGCTTATGGACATAACCAGCTTATTTCTAACATGCTGGAGCTTGTTGATTTAAGCTCTTAAGAGCATTTAAGTCCCTATTTAGCTAGGACAAAGGTACTTCTCTTTTTGCACTTTTAGCTTTATTTTTCTTGTTTTGCTTATTCTCTGCTTATTGCTTGCTTATTTGTGCTTATTTGTGCTTACTCAGTTTTAAAATGACTTAATCAGTCTAGTTTATGGTCTTGAATAGTTTAGTTTGAGTTTTGTTATAATCTGTATAATTTCTTAGTTTATTACTTATTAAGGTAGCTTATAGGATAGTGCTTATTCATCTTAGGTTATTGCTTATTTGTCCTTTATTTTCATAATTCTCAAATCTGTTTTCACTTATCAAAGCTTATCTAGGTTTATTTAAGCTTAAAAAAAAGATTTTCTAAGTATAAAAGGGTGTTTGGGTTAAGATTTATAATGGGTCAAAAGAGGTTCAAAACCATTTCTAGTTTTCAAATCAGTTTCAATTAGCTCTATTTAAGTTTATGATTTAGTTTTTAGAAGCCTAAAAGTAGTTTTGTTAAGTTTTTACTTAGTTTGATCAAATTCCAAGTCTGCTTAGTGTAATACATTTCAAACTGTTCAATCTTTTTTAATTTATAAAAATGAGCTTTGGGTGAGTCTTTTTGTGATCTATAATGAGGCTCAATTAGGTTCATTATGCATCTGTTTTGACGTCACATAGGTCTCTTTTGAAAGTTTGGTCAAAAAACAGCCAATTAGGGTGAATTTTGTTTAAGCAAAAATAGGCCTTTTGTTAAAGTCTTTTTAGTCATTCATCTAGCTTTTAATTGTTTAAATCTTTGTTAATCCTAGCTTATTGTAGTTTAAGTTCAATCTATTTCAAGTTTTTAGGTAGTCAAAATCATTTTTAAGTATCTTAATTTTTAGCTCAAAGAAGTCAATAATTTCAAAAACAAAACCAAAAATAAAGTAGTGTAACCTGCCTTGTTCAATTTCCTTTTCTAGCTTATTTTCTTAGCTTATTTGCTCAATTCTTGCTTATTTGTGTTCCTTTAGTCCTAATATAAATCTGTTTTCCATTTTTGGCTTATTTCTTTTGCTTTTCAGTTCTTAGAGATTGCTTAAAAGTAGTGGTTTAGCCTTTTAGTCTGTTTTAAGTGTCAATCTGTCTTTTTGCTTTTTGATGTTTTTAGCTTATCCTTTTGGCTTATTTCCTAGTCCTTAGAGCTTATTAGGTGTAGCTTAATATCTGTTATCATCTTATTTGATGTCCTTTTGCTTATTAAGTCTTAATAGTGCAAACAGTTAGAGTTTAGTCATAAGTTAAAAAATAGCAAGTCTGTCACTTTCATTTCATTTTTTTCCCTAGCTTGTTTTCTAAACCTCTTAGCTTAATCTTAGCTTATTTGAGTTAAGTAAGTCATGTTCTAAATCTGTTTTTAGGAAGTAGCTTAATAGCAGTGCTTATTTATACATTTTCTTTGCTTAAAAATACTAGTATTAGTCCTTTTAAAGTCTGTCAAATCCTTAGGTCTGTTTTAAAGTTTGCTGTCTGTTTGCCTTTTTAATGTTTTATAGCTTATTGATTTTGCTTATTTCTTTCTCCTTAGTGGTCATTAGGTCTAGAACTAAGCCTGTTTTTAGCTTATTTTGGTTTTCTAATTGCTTATTGTGTCTAAAAAGCACAACAGTTTTAGCTTAGTTTTCATGGAAGTCTTAACTAGCATAATGTTCCTTTTTAATTACACTTTTCCTAGCAACTTATTAATTAGTTATAGCTTTAAAAGTCGTTTATTAAGTTTTCTCATTTTAGCTAATAGTTTAGGTTTTGCAAAAAGAAAACTTAAAAATTATTTCATAAATAGGTTAAGTGTCCATGACTGAACCTGCGAACTCACACCTCACATCTCACTACTCTACCATTGCGCCTTGGGACTTTTTGTTAACTCTTTAGGTTTTTTTTTATTTTTTTTTTACACCATTTTAAATCTGATGTCATTTTTCGTTTTGGCTTTTTCAGCTTATTTCATTTTTAACAGCTTATTAGAATAAGCTTTTTCATCCGTTTTTCTTTAGAAACCTTAGGAATAGTGTTAAGCATTTTTAGGAATTTTCTCAAATTTTTATAAAATAGTTTAGTAATTTTTATTAATTTTTATTAATTTTCTAGATTAAAAGTGTTTTTAATTGTTTAAAAATATAAAAAAGTTACAAAAAAATATAATTTCTTTTTTTAAAATTATTTTAGTACATTTAAGTTTAAAATTTAGCATTTTGCATTTTTAGGATTTAAATTTGTGTTATTTGCTTAATTAATCGCGTTTTTTAATTCTCGTTATCATTTTTACGTTTAATTCCATAATTGCTAAATTTGTTAGCTTGCCTTTATTTGTTTTTGCATTTCATTATTAGAAATAGAATCAAAATTCAAAATATTTGATATTCAAGCATCAAACAAAATACCTTTGCGGACTTCAAATTCAACTCTTGTCGGGATACGACATCCGGGAGATAAAATATTGTTTGTCCTCAAGCAATTTTTATATCAAATGGGATACTCTCTATACTATAATCAATTTGGGATATTTAGGATATATATTTAATTATATATAGGCTATTTGGATCGAATCAGATTACTCGACCATTACCAAGACCTTCTATCTTATCTTCCATGTGCTCAATGCGCTCAAGAGGGAGCTCATCTAAGTGATTCAAAATAGTCTCGATTTGTTCCTCATGACATGTGTATGACGTGTCTGGAGCGTCATGATAATTCTCTCCAATCTTAAATGCTTAAGGTTGGGCAGAAAGATCAGTAGAGGAAAGTGATAGAAAATGGGCTCGTTTTTGAGGTGGTAAAATCTCTTCAGGAAGAAAGAAATATTGGGGATCAAACATTAGTAATAGTGGTAACACTGGAGATGGAGATAAAACAGTTGGTGGAGCAATATGAGCTCGTGGTAGTGGAATATGTGATTCATTACTAGTAGCATTATATGCTTGCATGACCTTCATATACAGATCATCGTGAAAAGGTGAGATGGCTAGTGAGGCCAAGAGATTCTTAAATAGATCCTCTGAAGGGTCAGAAGAAGTGTTTCCCGGTGAGGCTGGGGAATAGTCTTGTGAAGCCAGGGTATAGTCAGGAGTAGTTGTAGAGGAAAAAGCATCCTCAATATTATTCACTAAGTCTTAAATTGCAAATAAGTCTATAAAGTTTTAAACAAATGACATCTAAAGCCCTTGTAGTTAATATAAATTAACTCCTTTAACTTGTTATCCGTCATTGTCAAAAACTTTATCCGTTTATTCCGTGACTTATTTTGAAAGACCATTTTTAAAAGATTATTTAATGATGCTTTATCCCCCTTAAATAATGACCCGTTTTCTATTTAAAGAGATGTTGTGTAACACCCCCTTATTTGACATATAGCAGCGGAAGCTAATTTGGGGTATTACTTCTGGAACCAACAGTCATAATCATAGAAAATGACTCAAAAGAGACGTTTTGTAAAATTTAGTTATCATTTAATATTATATCAGAGTTTTACAAAAGAGGTCCCAAGGTACATTGAAAACATAAAGTTTGAATGATAACAAGTTTGGACGTCCTCAACTCCAATGCCACTCCGTGCCATAGTTGCTCAATTACCTGAAATAAACATGCTAAAAGGATCAACACCAAGGTTGAGTGTAATTCACAGTGTTTGCAATGTAATAGTTGAATACAAGTCATCATAAGTGGTAATAATTGCAACGAATACAATTATCATGGAAAACAGTATTATTGCCCTAAGTTCATGCAACCAAACATTAACATCCGAAGTCAATTTAACAACTTGAAGGAACAAATGCCCTTAAGGAAAGGTAACTTGCCAAAGTTACCCATTGTTCTCAAATATAGTGCATTTGGTTACCCCATATACGGGTACACCAACGGGAGTCGTCACCCCAATAGATCTATCCACAATATTCATGTTTACCCACAAGTGACTAATGGTTCATGATTAAGAAATATTAGTAGTGAAGGCAAACTTAGGCAATAATATATCAGGATAGCATACAGATGGAAAAATACTTGTATTCATGGTTTATAGCATGTATCCCCCTCGTGGGTTTATAAAACATTCAAAAGATTGAAATGCGAGGTTATGAACTAACCTTGATAAGGTAGTTGATTGATTTGAAATTTAATTCAAATGGAAGTAAACAGCTTCGTCACGCAACCTGGGGTAATATGTCAAGTCTTAGTTTGATTGTTTATATTCCAAAACTTTATTTCATAAAGTTTAACGTAAATATTCATTTGGTTTATTAACTTGTGAAAATATCATATCACTGTTCAGTGCCTAATCACAATCCCGAGTCATGTAGTAAACGTTTGAGAAGCTAAGGACACTTTAAATCGTAAATCCACTGCAACTCGTCAAAACCGTCTACCCAAATGAAGCCCCTCACAAGAAATTTTTTCCCTAGTAACGTGATACGTTAAAAGTGTATATGAAAGATTTGATCTTTTTAAGTTTCTTCAAAAGTTAGTAGATGATAAATAATTTTTATATATATAACATAATTGTTTATGATGTTTCGATCGATAAATGATAACGACAAATATGTTGGGCTTTAATAAAATCGAGTCTTATAATATTTAGATATATTTTTATACTTAATATAAAAATATTACATTTTATACCCTTGAGAATATGAAAATGACAATATATACCCTTGGTATATATATTTACAAATTTAAACCCTTTAGCCATTAATATAAAACCTATAAACCATTTAACGTTGAAAACATGGCAATACAAGCCCTTGTTTTTAACATTAGGATACTATTACACTTCAGCCCCTCTAGTTTATAAGTTTCAAAATGTTACAATATATACCCCTTTGCATGAAACGTTTTGCATTTTAAGTCCAAAATTCATAATTCTTGTATTTTTGATCTCAAAATCAATTTGCAGCTTATAGCTTAATACTATAAGCTAAAATAAGTAAGTTTTACGAGCTTGTAGCTTATGAAAAGAGCTTATGAGCTTAAAAATCCAAAATGGGTATGTTTGGTTTAGAAAAATTAACCCGATGGGTTAGAGCTTTTAGGATAAATTTTAATGATTATAAAAGTGATAAGTGAGCTTATAGAAATAGCTTATTACAACAGCTTATGGCTTATAGCTTGTTAGGTTTACAAAAAAGAGCTTTTTAGGGTTTTAGAGTTTTAAGGGTTCGGTTTTAGTTTAGGGTTTCTAACATGGTTTTGCTTGATCAAAGGATTAAAACAAGGTTCATACATGATCTTAAACATAACTAGAGCTTATTGAACTAGATAGAAGACTTACTAGTACACGAAATGATGAAATGGGTCGAAACAAGCAATTATAACCCGAAATCCTTAGGAGATGAATCAAGAGCTTCTCTTTCTTAATCTTGGCTTCCTACTTAGCTTAACCTTCTTCCTATTCTTCCTTAGCCCGCTAACACATATTTCAAGTATGTGGATTGATTTTATTGGTGAGCTTTTATGAATTATGGTGTGTTTCGGCTATATATATAGGGACGAATGGAGTGGAGGTCAAGTAAACTTGGAGTAGTGGCCAAGTAAACTTGGAGTGGTGGCCAAGGAGTGAAGAGTGGTGCCCAAGGAGTTTTACTTGGAGCCCAAGGTGGTGATAAGGTGGTAGTGAGGGTGCTTGGTTGATACATCATTAAAGGTCATGGCTGTTTTTGGACAGCCAACATCAGTCCCGGTGAAATGGTTGTCATTTACAAACCGTAATTCCGATTAAGCTCAAACCAGTGAGCATGGTTAGATATTTGAGTCCTCTATAACTTTTAGTTTTACATATTTAGGGGTTACTATACAAAAATCTAGAGATAACAGCCATTTACTACAGGTGTGCAGAATCTGCGCACCTTTGCCATTTCGGCTATAACTAATTCATCCGACATCGAATCGGGTCGAGTCACCCGGCAAAATGATCACAAGACATAGGGCTACAACCTAGTATTTTTTCTTAATACCCAACACCTACTGATTTTGCCCAGATCCTATGTTTTATCAACTGATCAGATTCTGAAAATTTTAACTATGAACTTGGTTCGAACTAGTTTAAGTGGCATCGGGTTTGCTAGGGTTTTCGGGTTAGGTTTTTGGGTTAGGACGAGTAGTAAGAGGGCCACTAGTATTCCCCATAGGAGCAAAATGCGTAACATGATACCATAGAGTCTCCGAGGATGAACGCAAACCAATAAGAACAATGTGAGCGGGACACTGTCATATATTGAGGAATCTATGCTTGCCGGCATGAAAACCATATATCACACGGGGTATGACCATATGTGGTATATAAGGAGGGCATTCTCATCAAAACATAATACAAAAAAACTTGAACCCTTGTCTAATCCGCTAGTCCATTAGTAAGGAAAGAAAAACTTTACATGAAATTCGTGGTTTATTGATATACCCGTCACGTAAGAAATGGTAAATCCGTTACAGAATTAAATGTTCTGAAAGGAACGTAAACAAGATAACAAAAGGAAAAATGGTGATAAGAACAAAATTTTGATATATTATAACGTTTACTTGCTATAAACGTTGATGAAATCGGCCTAGGTAGTATGTGAGTGATCTGATTTACTTGGTATGTAAGTTACGTTACATAATGGATGGAAATCAGCAAAAAACTTACCATAAAAAATGTTGCATCATATTTAACTAGAATTAGAATTATTACAATTGACGAAACATATGGGGAATGTTAAAATTAGGTCTTGGTCAATCTTCCTCCTAATTGTAGACTATTAGGAGTAAGTGGATTTTTAAGAAAAAGACTCACATGGATGGCATTGTACACACCTATAAAGCTCGTCTTGTAGCAAAGGGTTATACTCAACTCTAAGGGGTTGATTATGAAGAACGTTCTCACACCTTCACGACATTAGAGCTATTAGATTCTCATAGTCTATAGCGGCAATTATGAACATAGATATGCAAATGGATTACAAAAACTGCCTTCTTAAATGGTTATCTTGATGAAGACATTTATATGGTACAACCTGAAGGTTTTGTTGATCCTAAACATCCCAGAAAAGTATGCAAACTTCAAAGATCCATTTATGGTCTTCTTAAATGGTTATCTTGATGAAGACATTTATATGGTACAACCTGAAGGTTTTGTTGATCCTAATCATCCCAAAAAAGTATGCAAGCTTCAAAGATCCATTTATGGTCTTAAGCAAGCATCAAGAAGCTGGAATAAAAGATTTGATGAGGAAATCAAAAGGTTTGGATTTACTCAAAATCTTGATGAGCCATGTGTATATCAAAAGGCTAGTGGGAGTAATGTTACATTCCTCATCTTGTATGTTGATGACATAATCATCATGGGAAATCACATTCCAAGTTTACAAAGTGTAAAGGATTATCTTGGAAAGTGTTTTGCTATGAAGGATTTGGGGGAAGCAGCATTTATTCTTGGAATCAAAATCTATAGAGATAGATCGAAGCGATTAATTGGACTTTGTCAAAATGCTTACATGGATAAGATCTTAAAGAGATACAAAATGGATAATTCCAAACGTGGTCATATCCCCATGCAAGAAAGACTTGACTTGAACAAATCACAAGGTGCTCAAACGCCTAAAGAGGTAAATCGCATGAAGAATGTACCTTATGCTTCGGCTGTAGGATCCATCATGTATGCGGTTAGATGCACTAGACCTGATGTTGCGTTCGCGCAAAATATGACAAGCCGATTTCAACAGAATCCAGGTGAACCTCACTGGACTGCTGTGAAAAACATTCTTAAGTATTTAAGAAATACTAAAGATATGTTCTTGGTTTATGGTGGAAATCCTAGCACAGAACTTAGAGTTGAATGCTATTGCGATGCTGGATTCGAGACTGATAGAGATGACACTAAGTCTCAGACAGGATATGTTTTCGTTTTGAATGGAGGCGCAGTGGATTGGAAGAGCTCCAAGCAAAGTACCACTGCAATGTCTGCTACAGAATCTGAATACATAGCTGCATCAGAAGCTGCCATGGAAGCTGTTTGGATTAGGAAATTTATCTCAGGGCTTGGTATAGTACCAACGATAAATGAACCTTTAAATATGTACTGCGACAATTCAGCTGCAGTTCATTATGCTAATGAACCGGGAGTTCAGAAAGGCGCCAGACACTATCAAAGACGATATCATTATGTTCGCGAGTGTGTTGAACTGGGCGAAATAAGGATACTTAAAGTTCACACATATAACAATCTAGCTGATCCTTTTACAAAGGCTTTATCAAATAGGAAGCTTACTCAACATGCCAGGAGCATGGGGCTTTGTCCTACTAGTAGTTTCATATAGATCTGTGTTTTAGTATTTGGATAAGGGATGTTAAAACAATTTTATTTTATGATAATGATACGTTGGTATTTTGTTATTTTATATTATAAATTGTGTCCTATATTTGCATGTTTAAATCCATGAATAATAAATGTATTATTCTAAATTAATCCGTTGTCGATTAACAATATGGGAATATTGTTAAACTAAGACAATTCTGAGTGATTGGTGATATTGGAGATATTGAGGATGAGTCCACCAAACTCACATGATATTCATAAGATGAATATTGGATTTCCCCGCCACAAGAATATCACTTTATGGATCGACGTCATCAAGTGAATCTTGTACGTGATTTCATTTACATAATCCTTAGACTTGAGACGCAAGTAGGTTTAGCATATGTGGATATTCCTTCTTGATATAGTTTAAGTTGTCCTGAATAAGGTAACTAATAAGGGCTATGTCAGAATGGTTTATGCCACATGATGACTGGACACTTGTAGTCAATATAGAATTTGTTCCTTCAAATTGTTGAAGAAGATACCACTGGGCCCCTCATAGAAATAATCAGATGTGTGTATGGCCGTACCTGAAAACTCAAGAAGATATGTCTCATTGATTTTCAGTAATCTTGATTACTTCATATATGAGAAACAGAATCGTTAAATATGGAATGACATTGATCCATATCCAATTTAACAACGGTATCGGAAACAAAGGGATTGTAAATTCATAAATCATTTGTTCATGCCCTGTGAAACCACACTCGGATGTTTCTGGGAGCATTGGCGTGTTGCTAGACGCTTACCAATGTTATTATACTTTTATACATGTCCAAGTGGGAGCTGTTGGAATATGTCCATTGTATAAAATGTATATGTCCGGAAATGTTTTCGAGCCTAAGGGGACGCACACGTTTATATGTAGAATAACGAGTATATATATATTAATGTAATATATTTAGTGATTAACAAACGGTCGTTAAACGTTAACAAGTTTTAAATATGAGTTGGTTAAACGTTAAAGGACTCAATGGGCCAAAACCGAATAATGGAAGGCACCGGTTTGCTTTTTCCTCCCCTAGTTGGTCTCGAACTCCACTTCATGAAGAGGTGAGAGTCTTTATTGCTCACCAAGGAACCAAGGTTATAAATAGGGACATATGGTATTCATTATTCATAAGTTTTGAAAAACCCTAAAACCTAAATATCGTCCTTGTGTTTCCTAGTTGTTCGTCCGACTTCTCAAACCCTTTAGGGTTTCGGTTTGATTTGGTTTTGGTCGTGCGATCATACGAACACCTTTAAGGTTTCGTTTGGTGTTTGACTATCACCACAAGGTGGTGGTTTATTCGTGGGTTGATAGAATCAAGAGACGAAGAGATCGTTTGTTTATTCACTACTAGTACTAGCATACCTCGTTATTTGCTAAGAACGTATAGTGTGTGGAAGCTTAGAGGAATCATACTTTGATTCTTGGTGGTTTCGCGTGGTATTATACACACGCGTATATAGAAGACGGTGTTTACGGTTACCTTTAAACGGTGTATCGTTTCGTGCTAAAAGGTAACTTCTTCTATTCTTGTTAATTAATGTATTCTACATGTTATCTTTATTCCGCTGCGTACTCGTGTTAATTAATATGGTTAATTAGATTGTAAAACCCAACATATTTTGCGTCTGTTATTACCAAAAGTGTATCGGCTCTAAGCTTACTAGCACAAGAAGACAAATTGTATTTAATGCCAAGAAGCGAATTGGAAACTTCAAAGATTGGTCAAGACCCTCGAACGGTGTTCTTGCATTCTATACGAGTGACCCACATTGATCCAAATCCGAAATGAGATTTCTTTCTTTTATTAGTAGGATACAAGCAGTAGATAAGAGGAGCATGTCACTACCAATAAAAGGCTTATGTAGAAGAGATTAAAATGTGCAGACCTCAAAAAGATCAATGTTGGCTAATGCACGATCAGCACGTTCGCGAATGGTGTCACCTTCATTCCATTGGTTATACCATGTATATTCAAGTCCTTTAGATGAAATATTGACGAGACCAACAATAATGGTATCTGGGATATGATGTAAATTCGAAGAACCACCAACTTTGTCGCTAAGTTCACCAATCAAGTTGACTAATCAAGTTGAAATCACCAGTAACAAGGCATGGTGGTATGTGTTTAATAACACATACCTTTTACCTTTAAAAACAAGCTAAAATAACGAAAAACGAACTTAAAATGCCAAATATACGCTTGTTTTACTTATATTGTGCAGGAAATGGATATCCGACAAAAAGACCAAAAATCAAGTCAAAAACGGACAAAACCGGACACGGAATGGAAAAGCGTGGAAAAGACAAAGTCAAGTCAAAGCCCAAGTCAACCAAAGTCAAAGAAATGGTCAACTGCAAAAAGTCAACAGTTAAAGTCAAAGACGGAATTGAAGAATACTAAATGGGCCCACCTGAACCCATCAAATGGGCCAGGTAAGCCCATTTGTATAATTTGTGAAGACTTTGAAGCCCATTTCAAAAATAGGCCCAAATCCAAGCCCAATACCTTTGATAAAAACCTATTATAAACTCCAGGGACTAATTCTGCCTAAGTCCCAAAATTAATTCATAAAGGAAATGGTGGGAATAATCTTTATACATGAGAGGGACTTAATCTGCCAATGGCACAAACTCATACCACCAAGGACCTCATTTGCAATTCAACTTACATCATTGGAGGACTGTTGTTGCCATTTTTAAAACTTTGGCACCACACAAGGACGAAACTTGCAAGACCATTATAACACTTGAGGGACCAAATCTGTTCATATCCTAAACTCACCCTTTTAAACTCAAAATGATACTGTATATCTTCTTGGATGGTTTTCCCGCCAAACTCCCAACCCCACATCCTGTCACAATCAAGCCTCGTTGACAATCCCACATACCTCCAAACCCTTCACAATCAAAAACCCCACCTCCCACATGGATTTGCCAAGCTGGCAATCCTAAATCCCTCAAATTCGATCAATGGTTGTTATAACTTTGATTGGGCAACACTCAAAGTAAAGGGCTCAGATTGGATTTGTGTTTCTACAGACACAACAAACACACATGGGCATTTGTCTCTACAAAGAAGCACAAAGAGATGAGGACAAAGACCAAGAAGAAAAGCCTTAGCTCGTAGTCTATATAAAAAGCTTGTAAGCCCTTGAGGCAAGGAGAGTAGTGGTTCAGTTTTAAGTTTTTTTAGCTAGCTTTTATTTACTTGTAATTTCTTTTAAAAGTTTAATGAAAATTCAGATTCGTACTCTTTAATTTGTGTTTTAAGATTTAAGTTACTTGTGTTTCTAAAAGCTCAAAAGTTCTCATTTAAGCAATCTTTTAACCTGTTTTAAAAAGTTTACAAGAAACTAACTGAAAAAGGAAAATGAGCTGTTGAATGCTAAGCTTATGGATGAATGAGCAGAATTAGATGGCTCATTGGGGTTCTTAGTATAGCTTATTTATAAGCTTGGGTAGGATTAGAGCTTATTTAGGTTCCATATACCCCTGTTTTGAGCAAGGATCAAAGGTACATTTTTCTTTTTAAGTTTCTGTCAACTTTTTAATTTTAGCTTATTTTTACTGTTCATTTGCTTAATATGCTTATTTCAGTTTAGGTATGCTTAATAAATGCTTATTTAGTTAAACTCTTAGTTTAGATTTCATTTTAGTTAAAATTTCATTTATTAACTGTCAAAAAAAAAGGAAAACCAAAAAAATAGTAGAATAGCTTATTTTGCTTATTGAAGTTCTTAATTACTGTTTGATTAAGCTTATTTGCCCTTAATATGCTTAGTTAAGTATTTGTTTTCGCTTATTCAAGCTTATTTAGCCTGACTTAAGCTATTAGTTAAAAACCAAATAACTAAAGGGGTGTTTGGTTTAACTTGCAAAATGGGTCAAAATGGTGTCATCATGGGTTGTGGCCATTTGGCCAACTTTGGCTAACTTTATTGAGCCAATTAGAGTCTGTTTTCCAAAGTTTTTAAGTCCAAAAAGTGTTTTTCAAGTTTTCTATTTGTTTTCTTAAATCTGTTGAATTTTAAAAAGGTTTCATGAGCTTATTTGTTTAAGCCTTTGAAAACCTAAAGTAAGGTTTAGAATTATGTCATTTGTGTGGGTCAAAGATAGTTAGTTAGGTCCTTAGGTTTTACTTGCACTTTAAATCTGTCAACATGGTTTGTGTGATTTTCAAAAAAATCAAAAATGCCCATTCTCAAGTGCACTTATCAGATGGCTTAATCTGTTTTTAGACCTTGAATCTTTGTGCACAAGTTCATTTTAAGCTACTTTCAATCTGTTTCTCATTGCTTTTTGGATTTAAGCTAATTAGGGTGCTTATTTTTAAGCTGACTTTTTCACAAAACTCCTTTGTAAAAGTGCCCTGGTGCTAAACCACCAGCTTTAAGCCCACTTTTCTAGCTTATTAGTGAACCTCAGTTCAAGCTTTTGGCTTGTCTTGAAAGCCTATAAGCTCTTTCATAAGCCTTAGGAAGCTCAGGCCTTAGGAGGACCTCTAGGTAGTTTAAAATTAAGCTCAAATTAGGTTCTTGGCTGTTTTATTTAGTGTAGTGTAGTAATTAGCTTAATTTCTTTTCCAGCTTATTAGGTGCTTATTAGTTGTTGATTTTAGTCCTTACTTGCTTATTAGGATTGCTTGTTGCCTGTGTTTGCTTATTTGCCATTTGTTTTTGCTTACTTGTGCTAAAAACCAAATCAAAAAGCCATATTAAGCCTTTAAGCTCATAAGCCCTCTGTCCAAACTTTGAGCCCTTTTTCCAGCTTATTTATAAGCATTCACAAAAAGTTGTAGTTATTTAAAATGACCACCTTCATGTGCTTAACAAGTTTGTATAAAAAGTTTTTTAAAAAAGTGTTACTGTAGCAAATAAAAAAAAGGGTGAGAGTGGGACTCGAACCCCTCCCCTCACGCTCACAACACAACACACTTACCACTCGGCTCCGGTAGGGCTATCCGTTAGCCTCTACATCTTTTATTGTTTTATGCCTTTTTAGGCCATTTAGCTATAAGCCCGTTTAAGCTTATTCTGAGCTTATTTTTAAGCTCATTTTCGAGTTTCTTATTTTTTTTAGGACTTTGTATTTTCTATAATTTTTTTGGATTTTTAAAAATTAGTTTAGTATTTTTTATAATTTAATTTCTTTAAAAGTTTTAAAAATTCATAAAAAATACAAAAATTATCAAAAAAATATTTTTCTTTTTTAGGAAATTTTCTTTAGTCACATTTTACGTAGGAAAAATATTAAATCTTTCGTAGGATCATTTTTGTAAACTTTTGATTTTTAAAGCTCGGGTCTCGGGCCCGGTTTTCGTTTTGACTCGTTTTTAACTCAAATTAACTCCGTTTTCAGTCTAGTCTTTTTCATTCTTCATTATTAGTCCCTTGGAGTAGATTAGAAGTAAAAATTTCTTTGTAGTGTTAATTTTTAAGATTTTAGGTTTTTGACTCCTTTTTTCGGGATTCCTACTCTCGTTTTTTTAGTTTAAATTCATAATTTTTAGGTTTTTCTCAATCGTTTTTGATCATTATTGATTAATTTAATTTTCTAAACTCTCAAAGCATTAATCTCATTCAAACTCCAATTTTCGACTGTATCGATTCTCAAGCACAGCCTCGTTGGGGATAAACGACCCGGGGATATTCTATACTACTTCTCGGTTTCATTGATTATGTTTAGATTATACTTATTATATATATTTTATTATATATTATATATATAAGAGGTGTTAGTTTAAAAAGCAACAAATCAATTTTTGGCGCCGTTGCCGGGGAGGCTGTGAGTCGATTATCCATACTGTTTGAAGCTTAGTTTTTGAAGATACTTCATTCTTGAAGTTATTGGCTTTATAAAAAACCCAAAAAGTACAAAAATATTTTCATTTTCTTTTTAGTATAATTATCATTTAAAGAAAAACTAAAAAAAAGAAAAAACTTACTGTATATACAAAACACAAAGAATAAATTATAATGGCGAGTAAGTTATTTGTATTTAAATTCACTAAAGAGTTTTCCATACCCAATATAATGAAACCATCATTTGGTATATCATTTCATCCAAGTCCATCTTATCATTAACATTAACAACAAAATGGTTCTTTATTTTTTCCTGAGATGTCCCTACAGTCCCTTCAATCTCCCTGCTCCTCATTGGGATACGTGATTCGTCATCTCAAGTGATGTAAGAATATTCAGTGATGAAAATAATCAAGTGATGAAGAATATCCAGTGATGAGAGAAATATGGTATTCCAGAAAATGACGATGTCCCTGCTGTGCCTTGGGATGACGTTATCGTCATCTCAAGTATCAAACTCGCCGGAAAAATCAAACTCGCCGGAAAAATCAAACTCGCCGAAAAAATCAAACTTGCCGAAAAAGAGAAGCACCATTGAAACCACCACTCCGCTGTGAATTTGAGTTTTGCAGCTTCTTTGTAATTTTTTTAATTGAATTTGAGTTGTAATACTAACCTTTTTTTTAAAATGAATTTGGGCTGTCACCGTCGTCTCTATTGCCGGAATCTTCGCCGATGTTGACAAGTGTAATTTGTTATAATTTTGAATTTGATCATTGTGATACTTTTAATTGTATAAATGGCATACATTAAATGTTATTGACTAAATTAAATTGTATATTTAAATTATACGAACATAAATGGCTAAATTAAATTGCATATTTAAATTATACGAGACATAAATGGCTAAATTATATATAAATGTCAATCATTGAATGCTATTGAAATATTCAACAAATTGTTGAAAACTGAAAATTCATTATAGAAAGCTTACTACAGTAATTGTATAAATGACAATCATAATCATTCCCGTATAAGGTAATGTCATTGAATGTGTTGAACTTATTTTGATTTTTTTATTTGTTGAACTTGAATATAATAGTAAAGCACATTGAATTAGTGTAACTATTTCCTATCTTACGATACTATATGATTATGAATTATGATATTTGCTCATTTTGTTTCATCTTTTAATTTACTTACTTTTCCTAAAACTAATATAGTCTAATTATGTTTTGCAAGATGTGATTAGATCTTTGAATATCGTGTATTATCAAAACTAACTATCAAAAGAAAATCAATTTGTTTGGTAAACTACTTTACATTACAGAGAAGCTAATTAACAATGATTAAGTTACAAATATTCTTCATGTGTCAGTTGACTTTGAAACTTATATTACAAATATATATAGGGAATGATTTGAGAAAGTTAAAAATTTATATTACGAATATAGAAATGATTTGAGAAAATTTGAAAACAAAATAATGAATTTTAAATGATAAAATAAGTAAAACATATGTCAACCTTGTAGAAATATATGAATGATTTGAGAAATTTATGTCAATCATGTATTTGTAGGTTGAAAGAGTTCCAACCTAAAATTTGATAAGTATAGAAATGATTATATAATGTAAAAACAATGTATTTTGGTTATTTGCCAACGTAAATTCTACTTATTTACCTAAAAAGATTTTATAATTCTTATGCATCAAAACTGATTTCAAAAAATATTTTTTTCAAACTTTACACATGTTGTCATTATCTTTATTTATGACATTTATTTTTCTTTACTACATATATAAACGATTTACCTCAATTTTTTGAAATTTAATAAATGGAGAGAATTTAAAAAATTATAAATTGACAACGCTTAATCTTAATACTTTGATTTAAATTTTGTTTGAAAAGATTAGGACGTGCATTGATGAACGGCATTCAATGCAATTTTTCTTAGTAGTTTTGTAATTTTTGTTGACCGAATATGGTTAAGTACATTAAAAACACAATTTCATTACAATTACATTCTTATGTTGAATTATAAAGTATGAAATAACAAGCGTATCAAATATATACTTAATGCACTAATTTATTTTTTGTATTTTGGGGGGAAATTATCAAAAAAATTTATATTTAGGAGTAATATTTCGACATATATTAAAGTCTTTTAGGAATCCACTTGATGAAATACCATCTGGTCAATATAACTTTTATTTTGCTTTAAATGCAATGAAGGTTAAAAATTCATTGGTCACCGGTTCCAAACCGGCAAACCGGTTTCGGCTCAACCCGGTAACAAACCGGTTCCAAACCGGTTCAGGGTTTGGGCAAACCGGTTTTGGCTCCGTGTTGACCGAAACTGGTTCCTGTTTGACTCAAACCGAACCGATCTGGTTAACCGATTTGCGCACGTCTAAGTGGCACCACAACTTATAGTAGCAGGAAGAAGTGTTCAAAGACGAGGGTCGTATTATTTCACTGCAACAGTTTGTACCACGATTTCTGTTTCGCTTGAGGTTTTTGTTTTTAACATTATAGATTGGAAAAGTGCAAATAAAATTCAGTAAAAGGAAGATAAAAAGAAAATGTCATAGGTTACAAATAATCTTATTACTTTCGATGACTATTTTGTAACATGCTTTGGTGCAAGACTCGTACTTGATGCAAGTTGTTGCCTATTTCTTTCTGTTAATGGATTTTCTTGCCCTGAGTTATGTCTGGAATGGTGGAATTGTCGACTTGTGTTGTTTAGTTTTAGTGTACTATAATAAAAGCCAAACGTACATTTAAAAGCATAACATATACCACTTCTGTTTGCTTTTTCAAGCTGTTGTGATGTTCAAGATCAGAATGTCACTAGGACCACTCTAATAAAGTCTTGCGATGTACATTTCCACCTTTCAATCAAGGTTTATCCCACCTCACCCACATGCATGCCGTGGTATGGTACTCTTTAGGAGCACACTTTGATGGCGCGGTGGCCCGCGCAAACGTGAAGGCGTCACCGCATCACAACCGACCTACGTTATTACGTACGCTAAGTCGGTGACATGCACATAACGTGTGCTTGTTGTGTTCACTACAAAAAAAGGAGAACGGGCGACGATATTTTCCCCGGCGACATATGTCGCCGGGGAAACATTACTAAACGACAAAATATCGTCCTACGTGGCACTAATTCCGTAAGACTTTTTAGTCAAATGTGGAATAGCTTTTCCCCGGCGACATGTCGCCGGGGATAGTCTTTACTGATGCTAACAGAGATTAAGCAAGTCATTAGTAAATTGCGTTGATTTTTGACAATATCCCCGGCGACATGTCGCCCGGGAATATATCTTGACTTCGTTGACTAATTTTATCAAAACCATTAGTGAACAATTTTTGTGTGGTGACTCGCTAATATTATCCCCGGCGACATGTCGCCGGGAAAAGGTTCATTGGGCTTATATTTTGACTTGGGCTCGTATTTCATAAGTTTATTTAGGGCTTATTTTTGGGCTCGTATTTCATAAGTTGATTTATCTCCGGCGACATGTCGTCGGGGAAAGGTTGTTGACTTCGTTGACTTGGGCTCATTTGCTTATATATAGTTGTTTATTATTTATAAAATATATAAATAATATATTAATTATTATTTATAATTATATATTTGATAAATAATAACTATATAAAAAAACACTCCGTTTTCTCGGTTCGGTTCGGTCAGGATATGCACTACCCTTCTATAGTTGAACATGATATACCGTAACTTTCAAGATGCACATTCGTCAAGTAACACAAAAACAAACATTTATTTAGTTAAATATTATACATACCACTTGTAGTAACACAAGCGAGGCCTTAGACCGATAATCATACGCGACTTACAATCATACGCGACTTACAATCATACGCGACTTACAAACAGACACTTAAATATATTAGAACGATAATCATACGCGACTTACAAACAGACACTTAAATATATTAGAACGATAATCATACGAGACTTACAAACAGACGCTTAAAGCATACGAATTACATTCCAAAATGACAAACTACTCCAAATCAAGTTTTCCCATGTTATTGTAAACTTTGTGAAATAATGCGGCTGAATTAACTGTGTGTTGTTTCGGTTGCATATACATATCCACCGTTTCCTCGAGTACCGTTATATTTCCAAGCAAGTGCTTGCAGTTTGAGCACTCTGCATTTCTTGAAGTTCCCGGAGGAAAAGCTTAAGGTGTTGAAGCTCCTGGAGAATTAGCGTGGAGTGTTACGATCCAGAGAAATAATTGGAGTCGATGAGGAACCTGGAGAATAAATTTGAGTCGTTGAAGCTCCAGGAGAACCAACCAGTAGACGGACTCGTTCCTCTTTCCATAAAAAAATTCACATCCGAAAGTGTTTTGCCGAGGCTGTTAAAGAGTAAAGATAATAATTTTTAACAACTAACCACATTATTTGTATATTACAAAAAAAAAACATGTGATTGTTTCACCTTGATCATGGACATGCATATTATAGTTACCACGGGTTATTAGGTTATATGATTCTCGGCAGAACTACATTCTCTGCTACCAAAAGGACACGCAAAAGCTTCATAAGGCATCATCTTTCATATAACAATGAGATGAGTTGTGGTTGTGATGGAAAGGAAGATGTGTGTGATCAGTTTTTGATTTGTGTGATAATATCTGCTTTTATGGAAAAAGGTGTATTTTGAGGGAGTATTTGGCGGGATTTTTAATGCTGGAGTTTTCGCGGAGAGAATATTGGCGAGAGTAAACAAGGATAACACATCGACTCATCCGTTGAACATCTAATGTGCAACGATAACAGATCGACTCGTCCGTTGAACATATAATATACAACGATAACATATCGACTCGTCCGTTGAACATATAATGTACAACGATAACATATCGACTCGTCCGTTTAAACATATAATTACCATCGATAACATATCGACGTCGATTCCGTTAAAGAACATATCTAATTGTACAACAATAACAAATCGCCACCTCCGTTGAACATCTAATGTACAACGATTACATATCGACTCATCCGTTGAACATCTAATGTATAACGATAACATATCGACTCATCATGTTGAACATCTAATGTACAACGATACCATATCGAGTCATCCGTTGAACATCTAATGTACAATGACAACACATCGACTCATCATTGAACATCTAAAGTACAACGATAACATATCGACCTCGCCCTTGTTGAACATCGAAAATACCAACGATAAACATAATCGACTGGCGTCCGTTGAACATCTAATGTACAACGATAACATATCGACTCGTCCGTTGAACATCTAATGTATAGCCATAACATCTTGACTCATCCATTGAACATCTAATGTACAACGATAACATATCGACTCGTCCTTGAACGCTAATGTAACAAATGATAACATATCGACTCGTCCTTTGAACTCTATTACAACGATAAACCTATCGAATCATAACGTTGAAACATCTAATGTACCAGACTGACCCGAGAAACCAAACTGATTAGACCGAACTGAACTGAGAAACCGAACCGATCGGACCGGACCGAGAAACTGGACCCACTGGACTGGAACGAACCGAGAAACCAAACCGACCGGACCGGAACGAACCGAGAAACCGGAATGTTTTTTTTATTAGTATTTATATAATTATATATTTTATAAAAAACAAATTATAAATAATAATTATATATTTTATAAAAAATAATTATATATTTTATAAAATATATATTTTTTGTTTAAAACTATTATTTATATAAATTTTATTTATAAAAAACATAATTATATAAATATATTTTTTGAATATTAATTATTAAAAAACTGTATAAATTTTTTTATTAAAAAACATTCCCCGGCGACATGTCGCCGGGGTTTATTACTGCTACGTCCCTCGAAAATTTTCAGTAACGCGCCATTTTTGCTAAACGACAATTTTTTTTATTAAATTCATTCCCCAGCGACATGTCGCCTGGGAATGTCGTCGGGGATTTTAAAAGTCATCATAACAGATCTAAGTAAACCAAGTTTGATAAAAAAACGCAAAACACCAAAAATACTCCCACCACCCTGCCGATTGTTCGCAAGCACAACCACCACCACAACTCACCACCACATCTCACCTACACCACCTCTCACCATCGTACCCACCCGACCATACACACCACCAGTACAGCTCACCCCACCACTCTTCTCAACGCGCACACGAACACAACGCAATCCTCCTATCCCTAAACTATTATTCTTCCATTAACCCTCTAAATGATAATTCTTTTACTTCTTATTCTAACCCTCTAATTGGTGGTGGTGTTTAATTTTGGTTTTTTGCTTATTAAAGGTTTAATTGATAATTGAGTTTTAATTTTAATTTTTATAATTATGTTAATTACAATATGATAATTAAGGTTGATTGTAATTTTGAGCTTACGAATTTTATTTTAGATTTGTAATTTTTTTGGGCAGTTTAGAAGCGGCGGCTGAGATCGCGCAGAGGGCGAGAACGAGCCGAGGGGCGAGAACAAGCCGAGTCCACAGCCGAAGGTATGTTCTAATTTTTTTATCCTTTTGAAATCCCCAGGGACAAGTCGTTGGGGAACGTTTATAGTTATTACTTTGTGTAAAATGCAAATCCAAACACTCCTTGATACAGTAAAATGCAAATCCAAACACTCCTTGACACTGTAAAATGCAAATCCAAACACTATTTTTAGGAATAAGCTTCATTTGGTGATGAGAATAGGCTACTTTTAAATAGCTTATCAAAATAAGCTATGTAAACAGCTTATTTTGATAAGCTGTTTAAAAACAACTTATTTGATATAGATGTATGTTTTTGGTATTTATTTTATTGAATGTTTTAGGAATGTTTTAGGATTTTAGTGATTAATTTTGGAAAATCCTCGTCCGAATTTAATCATCCTATAGAAAACACGTCCGGAATTAATTTATTAGAAATTAATTTCGGAAAGTCCCCTCTTTGGGACTGCTTTTTAAATGTTTTGTCTCATCTAGGATATGAATGTGTATAACTGGTTTACTATTTGATCTCATTTTGACAGTGTTTTTACTTTACTCCTACGAATATGTCTTTAAACACATATTTGGGGAGTGGGGAAAAGATGCCAAATTTTTTCAAAATTGTAAATGGTTATATGCTTCATATTATGAGACGAATCTTTCAAAGAGTGGTTAGGATTGGCCTTCCATAGTTGCACAGGTGAATAAAACATTCTTATCCTCGTTTGGAATTGTTTATAAAGTGCCATATAATAACTAATTGTATGTTAAACGCAGTTATGGTAATTGATATAGTTGGACCTGTTTAGGGCGTCATGAAAAAGCATTTTTTACCGGTCTTAAGAAATTTGTCGAGCATTGCAAGCCATTAGTGAATAGTTTCGAAATGTAAAATGTCCATGCAAGTCTTGTTGTAATGTATCTTGGGTTTCCATCCCCGACCTTCCACGCCACATTACGAATAATGGGTGGGACCCAAGTTATAAAACATGGACTAACCACGGTTAACCGAATCTTCCTCCGCCAGTAATACATAACACAACACAACCTCAGATGAGTGACATGACAGCGTGCCTTAATGATCTTAGCTACATTCCTTCGAATAATGAACAAAATAAGCCAACTCAAGGAGATATTTGTGAGACAAGTAACAAACCGACTTAAGCTATACGTAAAGAGTTTGGAGAGTTATATGCGAGTGCCAACGAGGAGCTGTACTCGGGTTGTGACTATGTGACTCGATTAGACTTTATGGCAAAGTTTACCTATTTTAAGGTTAAAGGTAAATTGACTGATTCTATATTCAATGAAATGCTAGAGTTTTTCCAAAATGTATTTCCCACCACTAAAGGATACAAGCTCCCACCGTCATACTATGCAATAAAGAAGACATTTAAAATGATCGGGTTAGGGTACGAGTCGATACATGCTTGTGTAAACGATTGCTTCTTATTTCGGGGCGAAGATCACAAAGATAAGCAGTTATGTCTGGTGTGTAACACGAGTAGATGGAAAGATAGTAACACACCGGGGAAGAAAGTTCCTAAGAAGGTGTTGCGTTACTTTTCGATCATTCCTAGACTACAACGTTTGTGCATAGTTTGTCACATGCAAAGGAAAATGACTTGGCATGGCTACTAGAAAGTGTATGGAGTCCTGGTAAGATGCAAACACCGTTGATGGTAGTGCATGGACGAATTTTGGACACCAGTATCCAGATTTTGTTAAAAGAAAACCAAGAAATGTTCGATTAGGGTTGGCTGCTGATGGTTTCAATCCTTTTGACAACCTTAGTCAGTCTTACAGCATGTGGCCAGTGATACTGACAACATACAATCTGCCTCCGTGATTATGTATGAAAGAGAGTTCTTTCATGCTGACGTTGTTAATTCATGGCCCTAAATCCCTGGGCAAGGACATTGATGTTTACTTGAGGCCTTTGATTGATGACCTAAAGGATTTATGGGCAAAGGCAGGTGTCGAGACTATAGACGTTGCTACATGCCAGAAGTTCAATATGAGAGCGATGGTTTTATGGACCATCAATGATTTTCCTGCTCGAAGTAGTTTGTCTGGGTGAAGCGGGAAAGGTTACAAGGCATGCCCTACATGTAATGAAGATACTCCATCTACGCATGTGTTAGGCAAAACAGCTTATGTTGGCCACATAATATTCTTAAAGAAGCCCCATAAATAGAGGAGGTCACTTGATTTCAATGGTGAAATCGAAGACGAATATCTTCCTATAAAATTTGATCGGGATGACATCATGGCTCAACTTGCTAGATTGCCCACGCGTGTGAAGGGTAAACATCCGATGTATGGGGGTGTGAAGATAAAATGCAATGTTCTTGTCGAGCTGAACTGGACTAAACGATCTATTTTTTACGAGCTTGAGTATTAGTCTTTTCTTACACTAAAACACAATTTAGATGTCATGCATATCGAAAAGAATGTGTTGGAGAGTATCTTGAACACTTTGTTAATGAATGACAAATCTAAAGACACCACCAAGGCAAGACAAGACTTGAAAAGGCTGGGCATTCGAAGTGGCTTGTGGCTCGGCCAAAACAAAAACGGGAAGTCACGAAAGCCCTCAGGTGCGTTTCTTTCACAACCAGGGGGCAGAAAAAAGGTTTTGTCAGTTCATCAAAGGAGTTAAATACCAGATGGTCCGGATCCAACTTCAAGCAACAAAGTGACGTAATGATACCAATATAACGGGCTGAAGTCTCATGGCTGTCATATAATGAGTGCAACGTTTAGTTCCTTACGGACTTCAGCATATACTTGCCCGTCGCAGACGTAGCAAACCAATAAATCTAGCTAGTTTATTCTTTAAGCAAAATCTACTCTAATACTATGTTGAGGTTGACATTGTTAAAGCTCAGAGCAAGGTGGTCGATATTCTGTGCAATCTCGAGCTCATATATCATCCTGGTTTCTTTGACATTATGATTCACTTGGTTATTCATTTACCTCTAGAGGCTCTTGAAGGCGGGCATATTCATCCCCGGTGGATGTATCCATTTGAAAGATTCATGAAGAAGCTAAAAAATTATGTACGAAATAAAGCTAAGCCGGAATGTTCGATTGCAGAGGGTTATGTTGCAGAAGAAGCATTGACTTTTAGTTCTCATTATTTTCGGGATGTTACCACGAAATTTAATCGTCCCGACCGTAATTGGATTGCCCTCTTCCAACGTGCCAGTTTCAGGTGTTCAGATCAGTATGTAAATCGATTGGTTTACTGTCGGTTATTCATATTCATCACCAAGAATTGAAGAAAGTGATATGGTATGTACTTCACAACAGTCCTGATATCGACACGTACTGGGTAAAGTCTAAGAGGTATCGTTTTAATTTTGTAAAACTTCTTTTTCTTAACTTATCTTTTCGACGACTTATTCTAATACCATGAACATTTTTCAGTCAATTTCCTAACAAAGACATGAAAGAAGAATTCCCCGGCTGGTTTGGGTCGCAGGTAAACTTAGACTTATTGTGTGTATTTAACTGTAAAAATAACGATATCATATTTTGTGTTCTCTATCTAATCCTATCTTCTTCATAGATCCGTCAACGTCATGTAGACAAAGACCCAGGTGTTAGCGCAAGCAGCGAGTTATTCGCTTTGGCTTGTGGACCAACACCGACTCCAATCTCAGTCAACTCTTGCGTAGTCAACGTTGTGAGGTTTGTCGTGCATAGCCGCGATGAACGTCGTACAACTCAAAACAACGGCATTTTTTCGCCTGGTAAGTACGGAGAAATGTATTATGGTCAGCTTAAAGAAATCCTTGAGTTTTCGTATATGTCGTTCAAAACTGTGTTGTTCCGAGTTAAGTGGTTCGACACTAGCAACAAAGGACGAGTCAAACATTTAGTCATTAGAAAGAACATAACACAAATCTTGGCAAATTGTGAGTCGTTTAAAAATGATCAATACATTCTCGCAACACAACTCAAACAATGCTTCTAGCTTGAAGATATGGCCAGACGACCACTCGGTTGGAAGGTCGTCGAACATGTAAATCATAAAAAGTTTTCGAACGGGGGTGTCATTGTGGTAGAGGACGACCCTGATATTATACATGTCGACAACTCATCTGATCTCGCACTTTCTACTAGTTTGAATGACTTAGAAATTACCGCTTTGCATATAAATGGTCAATCAATCGATGTTGACGCACCACCAGATATCTTTGATGTTGATGAAGACGATGATATTATTGATGATGAAGACGTCCTTTCTCATGATTTAGCAGATTCTGATGATGAAGACCTCGTCAATGTTGATGATGATGATGGTGTAGCTATTGTTTATTTTAGTGAAGAAGAAGATTGATCTTTTGTTGTAACTTGTAAAAGACACTTATTTGAATGAATGAATAAAATTATGGTGGATTGTTTAAATGTGTATATTTATTTGGAGGTGTGCATGCTTTTGTTATTTTGTTCATTAATTTCTATATTTGATTCTAATTGTACTTGTACAGATGTCAGCCGATGTAGCAAGGGGTCACGACGATGACGGTGATGATCGTTCCCCTCCACATGAGATTGCCGGCGATTGCCGAGGTAGTGGTAAGAATTTCTGGATTATTGTAATATAAGCATAAACTTGATATATTAAATTTGCTTGCCTTGAATTTTTATGTCGTTATCACTCACTTAATTTTGTGGGCAAGGGCACTCGAAAACTCAATTTGGGAGGCAGGAAAGTCGGCATGATGCATACCCGCAAGGAAACCAGGAACCTCGGGTTAAGGAAGATCACAGATGAATTAGGCCCGCAGCTGATCCATTTTGAATGGAAAGATAATGGCACGATGTTGCCTTTCAGTGACCACTCTTCTCATTGGGCTAACCTCCTCGGGGAGATCGTGAGGGAGTTCCCGATGCACTTTGGTTCTTGGCGCATCATCCCGGCGGAGCGGAAGGCGTGGGTCCTCAGAAAAATTATGGTCAGTTATTTCATTATCCTTTTATGCTTATTTTATTATCGTGTTACATTTATTTAATTGTTTGTATTTATCTAAATTCGTTTATTTATTTATATCATATAAATAAATAAACGAATTTTGATAAATATATAAATTATATCTCTAAGTTTGTCTTTGTTATATATGATTGCAGACCCAGTTTGACTTAAAACCCCACATGCAATCCGAGCTTTGGGCAGAAATCAGGAAGGGCATCGATCAACATCTTGGCAAGATCTACACGGACAACAAGTCATCGTTGAAGAGGGATTATTGGGTTAAGAACCCCGATGAAGAGACTTACGACGTGGAAGCTATCGGATCCTGACGTCCCGCGAACATCTCTACGAAAGATTGGGATGAGGAGATCCGGTTTTGGTTTGATCCCAAAAACATGGCCCGGTGTGCTCAAAATGCTCGAAACCGGGCAAAGAGCACGGTCGTATGCCGGCAGGGATCCCGGATAATTGCTGCCTTCCGAGATAGGCAGGTAATAAACATTATAATTATTTTACATATATATAGCTTATTATACGCTTTGGTGTATGTACAGATGCAGAGCTCCGCGACTCAAGAGTACCCGTCCCTAATCCAGACCTTCTTTGATACACATACTGTTGGCGGCGTATTCTTGCGGGACGAGGATCGACGTCTATATGTAAGTATTGTTTCAAAACACGCACTTTAATGATTTGTCGAGAAATAATGTAGTAACCCGACTAACATATTAACTATCTTGTGTTTTTGTCACTACGTAGGAGGAGATGGTGAGGCTACAGGGTCTAGGCACCTACACCGATGATCAAATCATGGCCATGGTTTGCGGGGGCAAGCGACGTGGGCACATTCCTGGTGTTGGTAGGGTTTTGGCGAGAAGAGGCAAGGACATCCTCGATGTCCCCGTGCCTCGATGAAATCGTAACTTTCGATGTCAATGAGCTCAAAAAAGCAATAAACAGCTCCAGAAGCAGATTGACATGATCACAAAGGCCATGGGTAGTGATGACAGATACTCCCAGCTATTTACGCAGCTTCAGTCACAGCATGAGAGCGGGAGTGGCGCGGTCGGGGATGATGAGGACGCCGACGAGGATGAGGAGGATGCAGATAGTTAGGAGATGTTATATATAGGTAAGTATATGCTATTTTATTTCTTTAAGTGTGTATTGGTGATCCTTATGTAAACATTTGTATCCTCGTACGTTTAGAACATGTTATCTAGGTGAATATTGACTTGTATCTTGCGGATAATGCAAGTTTTGTGGCTAGGAAGCCTGTTTGTTAGACTATAACATGTTTATTCGGATTTTGGACGTATTTAGTTTAGTTATATCAAATGTGTTGATCCGTGATATTGTTTTGTGTTTTGGTACAAGTTGTAATGTATTTGGGTAGTTTATATATTGATAGATACAGGTTTGATTATTGGTAGGTTTTTTTTGGAATAAAAACCGGAAAAAACCTAGAAATCAGCAGCATTGTAGGCTGCACAAAAAAAACTGCAGACTATTACCCGGCTACATGTCGCCGGGGATAGTCGAGAATAAAACGACCATTTTTTTTCAAAACTTTGACCAGTCAACATTAAAGGATAGTTTCCCCGGCGACATGTCGCCGGGGATTATGGGCACTAAACGACAAAAGCCACGTGGCTAGGTGACTATAGTCAACATATTGCACGTTTTCCCCGGCGACATGTCGCCGGGGATAGTCGTGAAAAATTAATAAATTAATTAAGTAGCTGCTCAATTAGTATTAATTATCCTACAATCCTCGGCGACATGTCGCCGGGGAAAAGTGTCCACCGTGACACTCGAATGGTTGACTGAAAACCGTATGGGCCCATTGTTGTCGTCGGGAAAAATTGCCGAGGAATGAATCCCCTGCCAACTTACCCCAACATTGGGGAAAAGTATCCCTAGGGACATGTCGCCGGAGAAAGCTGGTTTTTGTCCCCGAAGATAGTGGTAAATGTTGTAGTGACGTTTAAAGAAGGTCAGAAAATAGTCAAAAACAATATCAAGGATAATTTGGTAAGACCACGTTCATTTGAGTCGAAATGATCGCCCTCTCCAAATAACCTGCGTTTATATTTTTACCAACTACAGATTTTGAAGAAAAGAAAACGATCCGACTAAGCCTCTACTTAATTATCTCCTTCACTAAGGTTAATGATAAGAAAAAGTAGATGTTGTTTATGTCTTTATCTACCTGTTTTTCATTATCATAGTTGCCGAATTATCGTTAAAGGCGACATAGAACTCTAAGTCTTCATGTAC